>JARJCX010000429.1:0-81177 GCA_029282285.1 Mycena rebaudengoi | reverse complement strand
TACGGAAGATACCCGATGCTTCCATCGCATGGCCACGAAAACCTGCCGACTTCAAAGAGTACAACAAATTGATTGTCAAGCGACACCCGCTTTTGACAGGGGCATTTGCGAGCATCGATGGCCTTAATCTCGCAGTACAAACATCTGACGATAAAGAGATTGAAAATGCGACATATAATGGATGGCTACGCAAGCATTTTGTCAGCAATGTACTGGTTTTCTCTCCGAAAGGTCGGTGTTCTGTGTCTGAGATCCTGCTAGAGGTTCAAAAGCTGAACAATATCTAGGAACCATTATTGCTGCAAAGCTGAATGCACCAGGCAGCTGGCATGATTCGCGGCTCGCCCTCCCAATCTACGAGAAACTCCGTAGCCGTACACCAGAGGGGTTTTATCTCGTCGCTGACACAGCTTTCCCATAGGGCTCAGCTCAGATCGAGGGGAAAATTTGTGCACCAGTGAAAACAGGCCAGCAGCTTCGAGGTACAATCAGCGAGATTCAGGACCGCTTGCTGTTTGACTGCCAATTGCTGTCATACCGCCAAACAGCAGAATGGGGTAACCGCGGGTTGCAAGGCGCCTTTGGGCAGCTTCGAATGCCATTGGCGGTGGCCCAGAATGGTAAATGTAGCGACCTTCTGGAGATTTGCATTCGGCTGCATAATCTCCGAGCCATCCATGTCGGCATCAATCAAATACGGACCGTGTACATGCCACTGTGGCGGCAGAACCGCGAGGAAGAGGAGGTATGGAATAACTTTGAAAATATGATGTTTGGAGAGCAGCGCCGGAGAGATTGTGTTGCTAGATTTCATCACGTTGTAGAGCTCTGTTAAGTTCACGTCAAAGTAGATGATATTAACGCGAGCAAACATTAGAAGAACTATTGTAGAACAAAAGACTTGTCCGTAACCAACTCAAAGAATGTAAGTAGTGCAAGTTCAAGAAGCAATGCGAGTATTAGTGAGTGTCCAAGAAAAGAATGTGCTATGCTAGTTGTAAGTAAAAGGTCCAAAGTATGCAATGAGTATTGTCCAACAGAAAGAAGTGTTGATGAAACCTAGCGCTCAGCTGCCTTTCCCTTTCCCTTTTCATTATGAGGTTGAGGACCGCAAATGGCGAATGAAAGGGGAACACCGCCTGCACGGCTCGGAGTTACCATGACAACGTCGCTGTTGCTGGTCATGATGGAGGTCAATTCGTCTTGAGCTGTAGAGTCCCACACAGGTGGTGTGGCAGCACGGGGCGGAGTCGGAGAGCGGTGACGAAGAGGGATACGGGATGGCCCAGGAGACGGCGGACGAGGAGCGGCTGGTGTCTCAGACAGATAATAAATCTGTCTCCACACAGGCAAACGGCCGCGAGGAGTCTGATTTTCCTTGTCTGAATCAGAGAAGTCTGAGACGAAGTAAGTACAACCACCACCACCAGGATATCGAGCCTCACAGCGAATAGGAGATCAACGGGAAGAACACTTGCGAGAATCTTCTCCCTGGCGTGAGTTCTGACCCTGGCTACGATCCAGCAGCCTGAAATCAAGCAGCACAACATCTCGCGAGCGTTCTGCATCATGAAGCTGCTGCTGAACAATGCTGAGCTGGTTGCGAAGGGAATCAGATATGCTGTGGGCATCCCGGAGCTGCTGGGAGAGCAGGAACACCTGGGTGTTCTGCTCAGCACGATTGAAGCGCCCCTCATCCCAAGCCCTGAGAGTCTGGGGATCAAAGCACGAGATAGCCTGTCGGCAAAGTCAGGGGCCCTCATTGAGCGGCGACGAGCAGGTGGGGTCAGAGCATGTCTGGTAACGGCGGTGTGAACAGTGGCCAGAGCGTCATCAATGACCTCAACATCGTCATCAGACGACGACTCGTCTGACACGATGTCATTGAATTCAGCATCGCTGAGATCCCGGGTCCCAGCACAATCATTGATGAGGGCCTCTAGCTCGTGTGCATGCTTGACTTCGGGGGGGACAGACACCTGAGCCTGTAGGCTTCTTGAGTTTCAGGTACTGGACATAGACGGTTAGAAAGGAATACAGGCAGAGATAGCAGATTGACGCACAGCCTTGAATTTGTTTTCCAATGACTTGATGGTGCGCTTGGGTCGGTTGTGGGTGCGACGGTATCGATTGTAGCGCTTATACACGCCTTCCATCCATCACCACCTGATGGAAGCTCTTTCTCAATGGCAGAGAAGAGAGCAGAGACATCGCCCTTTGGAATAGTTGGGCGAGCCATTAGGGCGCCCCACTTAGCAGCAGGAGCAGCGTCCTCAGAGCCATCGGAACCAGAAGAATCACGGGCCCATTTCTTCCCTTCCCCTTGTCTTTCTGACAAGAGCCAGCAACCTTATTGGCAGGAACAAGGCCACGAGCCCGGGCAATAGTTGCCAGGTTGGTCAAGTCATTGTCCCCGTTTTCAGGTTAGGGTAGGAGGCGTGGGTCGATCTGCATGTTCGACGTGTGGGAGGAAGACGCATGCGCAGAAGTAGAGGGACCCGCACTTGTGGACACGGGACAGATCGAGAAATTAAACTGAGAAGCATTTAGCGGAATAGGATATTTAGAGAAAGAAAGTGCACCTGTTCTTGGCCACGCTGAGCTTGGACCCTAGGCTGAGTGGGCTATAGGAAGCATAAATTGGTCGAAAAAAGGGTATATATTGATTGACTCACTGGGTATGGGTTCGCCACCAGTCTGGGCGAGTCAATGTCCATCTGGTTCAAGGCAATCTGTACAAATCATCAATGAACAGAGTAGAGCAACACCAAAACTGCTCACCTGAGAATCATATCGGATCCATTGGCCACTATGATTGACCCACTGACTGCCATCGTCAGCGGTGTGGATTTTGAAGTCACCCATGGGGCCAGGCAACAGCGTGAACGGCGTGCGGGAAGGTGGGTGCAACATCTATTAAAGAGAAGAGAGAGAGAGAAGTAAGGAATGTGGGAGGATCCTTCAAAGGAGGGGCCAGCGTTAGTGCTGCCGCGGCTCGACTACAGCTGGCTCGGCTCAGCTCTTGATGGCTTGGAAGCCATTAGGCGGTAAAGCCGAGCCGAGCCGTAGACAGTCAGCTGGCTTACACGGCTTCGGCTCGGCTTCAGCTCAGCCACGGCTCTGAACGCTTTTTTCTCCACACCGTCCACGCTCGTCTTGCACCAACTCTACTCCCTCTACACATTCTAGAGCATCAAATCTGCATTTCTAGCAGCTCCAATCTACCATATTCACACTGTCAGCGGCTATCGATGGCTTACAATCGTGATCATTCTGCCTCTCCCGCATGCTTCAGGCCCTCGATCGACCCACACAGTATTGGTTCTTTGTCAGCATGCTCTCTAGTATCATCTTGCTCATTGCACTCATCCAAGTTGTGTGATCGCATTTTGGTTTCCTCCCCCTGGCGGCATTGGAATGCTCCCGACATGGACAACACCATTCCGCTCGCTCTCCTGAGCGGCACCAACGACAACATGCCCATTCAGCACCAGACGTCATCGCACCGAAGACACGCACGCAGAAGCTCATGCCTGCGCTGCACCTCCTTGCCATGTGGGCGATTGCATACTTCGTCGTGTTCTGCGAGCCGCTCGCAGTGGCCGGCGGGGGATGGGAGTTGTGGGCGAAGGTGGTTGGGCGTGGCATGGCGCTGGCATCAGCTCGCGAGCCGCAGTTTGCAGGCCGGCAGGTGGTCCGTGCAACTCGCAGTGTGCTCCCTCCGTCCTTTCCCCTTTTGTTGTTCTTGATGTTCATTGTGCAGCCTTTCTTCTGGGGCTTCGTCACCCTCGAGCTGCTCTTTTCTGGACTCGTGAGTGCTCTTCCTCCCTTGCTTCCTGCCCTCCCTCGCCTCACTCCCTACTTCTTCTCCCCCGTCCCTATCTATTTATCACCATCACTCTTTACTCACACCCGCCTAGGACACCCTCCAGCTGCCCACCCTCCTCACCCTCGCGCTCCCACACCTCCTGCCACCCATCCCACCCTCATCATAGCTGCCTCAAATATGCGCAGATAGGGTCCCTCTTCCTGGACAATGTCGCCGCCATGGTGGTGGGCGTGGGTCTGGTGGTGTGCGTCGCAGGGTGGGTGGCGGGCGCTGAGGGGGACGAGCACTGTGCAGGGACTCGGACATCGACTCAGGGGCAAAGCAGATGGATTCAGGCCGAATTGAGGCTGGCTCCAGGTTGAAAATGCAGCTGGACGGATGACGATGTGGCGCTTTGTGCGGGTGGCATACCAAATTGGCAAGCCCTGGCTGCGCCATTTATTTGTTTGTTTAATGAAACCTTTCATTCATGCCGCACAGCACAAACAACTTTCACAGAACGCGCCGCGCCCTGTATGTACAACCTCTGAATCCCACACGTATACTTTCATTGGGACGTCAATGAGTCCGTGTCATGGCAAGTGTTATTAGTAAATGGTGAAAATATTATGATCTCTCCTCCGGGGTGAACCAGTCACATCCTCCAGCACTAAACCCGCTGCAGCCATCTCCGATTCGAGAAGTCCAAGTCCGTCGTCTCTGGAAGTAATTGAGTCCTCAACTTTTCTTGACCGAGAACTTCAGCGTTTGGAGTGCTTCCATCAACTCTGGTGCAATCATGTTGCGTCTGGCAGCAGCTGTCTCGGCGCCTCAAGGAGAAGATGTGCTCGCAACGAACTGCTGATCCCGTGGCAGTCGGTCAACCGCCAGCGCGAAGATGGTCGGGTATCGTAGCTAATTGTCCTGTACAACGTAAGTCAAGTTTCGAGCTGCGAGCAAAGCTTGTGCCGTCGAGCTCATGTGCCAAATGAACGCAATGCATTGCATTGCAGCATTGACATAACCGATAACTGGTGGAGACTTGACTTCTAGGGACAGAGGACGAGGTTAATGGCTGGTAGATAGGCTGAGGTGGCCTCTATATGTCTACGCAACAAGTAGAACGAGGGCAAATGAAGGTTTGAATATTATGCCCGAAGCTGTTAGAAGCATGGCTAAGCTGTGCAGAAGCTGGCTTAAGCCGGAGCCAAGCCAATTGGAGCCGCCAATGATCGGCTGGCTGCGGCTGGCTTATTTTTGGCTTGGCTCCATCGGCTAGCCGAGCTGAGCCAAGCCGCAACAACACTAGCCAGCGCACCTTGACAATGCTCAAACCCCTTAAGTACACCTTCATGCCAACCTGGAAATATGGATCTGTGGGGTGCTATAGGTCAGTTAAGGTATCGGGTTGGGATGCCAGCCGGCAGAGAAAAGGCAAAAGCAGAGCCAGAAAGGAACATACCGACCAGCAGCCCTGTGAATATGCACCCGATCCCGATCATAACCTTCTATGAAAGGGGGCACTGTAACGAGGACAACGAGCATGCACTGTACGGCTTGGAGGCCAGTGGTCAAGTCGGCGATGGAAAGTGATAGCAGCAAAATCAAGAAAGAAACGATGACGCTGTCATGCAAAGGCTTGAGAACTTAGCAGCATTTGGTCATCGTTTGCCAGGTGGCTCTCGTGATGAGCCCAATCGGGCAGAGTTTGACGCCCAAAAATATATTTATTGCTTGTTTAAATCCTGGAGGGGGGGTACCCACCCCTCCTCCAGGATTTTATTCTATTCGAGGGTGCAGACCGGAGCTAGGTTGATGGGGTCCTGAGAGGTGTCGCGGCATCGCGGCAAAAGCTGTTTAGATATTCCTACAGAGTATATTTACCTTATGGGAAGTCACCCAATGGCCACTTTCAGAGATTAAATTGTACATTTATGATTTAATTTTCACACATTTCGCTACAAAATCTTTAGTTGCTTGCTCAGAGATTAATTTCTGATTAAATTGGATCAAAACAAAAAGCCACCTCCACTAGGGATTGGACGAGAGACCACTGGCATGAAGATTACATAATCACATCAACAAAATGGTGTTGTAGCCGCTATGGCAACGAGACTGTGCATGTTGGGGGCTGTGTTTCCAAATTGATCTGGTGTTGCCAGGAACTAAACACTCTCGAAAGGTAAGAGTGATTTAATCTTCCAAAAAAGGCAAGTGTGATTTAATCTTTGAACATTTAATCTTCAAACAAAATTAATCTCAAGTCCCTGAATTTTGCATTTTAGAGCCTCTTTCAGCCACCTACTGTCAGGAAATAAACTATTCCACAGAGTGCCCTGGCCTCTGGCCCATAATAGACTTTGAACAGATGTCAGATTGATACAGCAGTAGATATGTATATAAACCCTATGCCCTCGTCTTTTACCCTCAGTCTTTGATCCCACATAGCGGGAGACTGAGGGTGAGTTCATTACTTACTTTTCATACTTTTGACTTATCCTGTACAGTATTGCAGCCTTCCGCGCATTTACAGGTATTTAATATACGTCTTTGATCCCACATAGCGGGAGACTGAGGTATGCGCCTTCCACGCATTTACAGATCTTGACAGGTTATGGGCATCCAGAGTGCTGCACTCTAAAGACCTACCTCAAGAAGACTCACTACCGGCGACTGCTCGCTCATCTCGGGCTTGAAGCACCGCCGCAATACACATCTGATACATATCATATACACATCAGATACATATCTGATACATATCCGACATCTGGTACACATCAGATACACATCTGATACACATCCGACACACCCATGTCAACCATGACAGCTCCGGTTTCCACCGAACTCTCGGGTGCAGAAGACTGGCACATGTTCCGCGTTAATGCTCAGATAGAGCTGCGCCGAGAGGGTTGTCTTTACTTTGCTGGAAGCCATAATTCAGGCTGCGTCTGCGGATGATGCTCTAACTGCTGCTGCCACCAACATCCCCCTACCTGGCACTGCCCCTGCTGCTGGCATTGCATTCAAAGACACACCTTCAGAGCGTAACAGTCGAGCTTTGGGAGTCATTAATAAATTCCTATCAGCTAAACTGCGTCTGGAGTATGTGGACGAATCAAATGCTGGGACTCTGTGGGCTAAACTGCGGGCACGTTTTGAAGAGGATAATCGTGCTGATACTGCCATGGGTGTTCTTGCAAACCTCTTCACCACTAAACTTGTGATAGAGAGTGAAGCAGAACTTATTGATCGCACAAAGATTGAAATCCACATTGGCATTATCAAGGGCTACTTTGATCGTCTTGCACGGTTGAAATATCCATTCTCCCCAGATCTCCAACCTCTCATCCTACTCAGCACCCTGCCAGATGACAGCTATTGGACTGGAATCAGAGGGAATATTGTTTCCTCGTTGGGTACAGCGATGACCTGGGATAAAGTTCATGCCCGCCTGCTCACCCTTGGGAAACGACCCGACAAAGAGGATGAATCTGCCTTGGCAGCCAGAGTACAGACCTCTAACAAGGGAAAACAGCCTGCCAGCACTGATAAGCACTGTCTCATTCATGGGCAAAATAAATCACACACAACTGATCAGTGCCACCAAATGAAGACTCTTGTCTCGGAGGCAAAGAAGGGTAAATCTGCTAAACGGGGCAAAAGGTCTGGTGGAAAGGCAAATGCCTCTGCTTCGTCGGATTCTGAATCAGGCAATGAGGACAATGCGAATTTAGCTATAGCTTCTGTATCTTCCAAATCCTATGCTGCTATGTCTGCTTATATCTCGAGTGCCTCAACTGGCTCAAAATGGGTCATTATACTTGACTCTGGAGCATCCCGGGTAATGACCCCAAACATTGACTGGTTTGAGACCGGGACTTACCAAGTCCTCAATCCTCCCAGGAAAGTTCGCCTGGGAAATGACACATACTGTGATGCCATTGGTATTGGCACTGTCTGGCTATCCTGTAAAACAAAGCGTGGAATGACCAAACTCTCATTAAAGTGTGCTTTGCATGTTCCCTCTTTTGGGATTACTCTTGTATCAGTTCAACAATTAACCAAAGCTAGATACAAGTGCATTTTTGAGGGAGAGGAATGCATTGTCCGTGATTCTCATGGAAAGCGAATGGTGGAGGCAAAACAACAAAAAGGTCTTTACCACATTACTTGCACTCCACTGAGTGAAGATCCACATGCTTTGTTTGCCATGGATATCAACCATCTTCACAGAATTTCTGGACACACAAATTACCAATTGCTTCAGAACTCTGTAAGCAAAGGCCAGCTCGGTGGGATCACCTCCTTGACTGGGCAACCAAAATTCTGTGAAGCTTGTGTATTGGGTAAAATGAAGAAACTACCATTTTCCAAAAGCCAGACTAAAGCTCGTGGTCCTCTAGACATTATCTCATGTGATGTTGGAGGACCTGTAACACCAGCAGCTCCTGGCGGATTTCGCTACTGGACTGTGCTGGTCGATCATTGGGGTTCTCATGTCTGGGTTTTATTTGCCAAAAAGAAATCCGAAATATATAGACTCCTGAGAGAATGGCGACGGGATGTTGAGGCATTCTTCCGTGCACATATTGCAAATTGGGAGTTCTGTGCAGGCTGGACTAGATTTTTCCGTTCAGATGGAGGAGGTGAATTCACATCTAAACAGATGGAGGCAGAATTCAGGAGACTTGGAATCATACATGAAGTAACTGCGCCTTACACACCGGAACAGAATGGTGTTGCCGAGCGTATGAATCAAACCCTGGTCACACGGGCAACAACAATGATCATTGATTCCCGGTTGCCTCGAAAATTCTGGATTTTAGCCTTACGTGCAGCTGCATATACTATAAATCGCACTCCTACCTCTTCTCAGAACTTTCGCATTCCACATGAGAAATTATTTGATCGGCCAGTGAATGTTCACCATATGCACCGTTTCGGATGTCGAGCATATCCTCTCATTCCAAAAGAGAAGCGTCATAAACAGAAGTTTGGAGATAAAGCAGAACACTGTGTTTTTGTTGGATATCATGAAGGCAGTAAAGCATATGATCTGCTTGTCATCAACAAAGACGGAACATATGGTTCAATCATAACCTCAAAGCATGTCAAATTTAATGATGATGAACCATCCACTGTAGTGCAACCTCCACTAGAGCCAGTGGCTACTTCTCGAGAGGAATTTGAGAAGGTTTCTCAGAGTCTACTGCCCAGAGATACACCATACTATGATGATGATGACGAGGATACTTTCACACAACCTATACCAGGTTCAGTGGGGGGGCCTCAAATCTCTGTGGCTCCACCAGGGGACAGTTTACCTCAGGCTGATCCCCCTTCATCACCAGATGATGGTCCATCTATTGGACACCCTTCTGAGAGGGGAAATCCACCATTGCGAAAAGTTGCTGGTGTCAGATCTGAACCCTCCAGAAAATCAACTCATCAACGTGCACCTGCTAAACACCCAAATGCTGAATATGAGCGCATTGCAGAAGGACAACAGGGTCAAACAAAGGCTCAGCGTGCAGCAGAAATTGCAGCACGAAAAGATGCATATGAAACACCTCCTTCATCGCCTACAGCAGAACCTGACTCAAATGATGAAGGTGTTGATGTACCTGCAGCAGTACTTCTTGCAAGTCTTGATGATGTTATTGCAGAAGCTTTCGCTGCACAGGATCCCCTTGATCCAGCCAGCTGGCAGGAAGCCATGAACAGTCCTAATGCTGATGAGTGGACTGCAGGGCTCAATGAGGAACTTGCTGCCTTCCAGGAGAATGATGTTTACGATGTTGTTCCAATTCCTGAAGGTGTTAGGCCAATCAAGTCCAAAGTTGTGCCAAAGGTCAAACGGGACGAAAATGGTCGGCCAGCACGATTTAAAGTCCGCATTGTTGCCCGAGGGGATACACAAAAAGAAGGCATTGACTACAAGGAGGTTTTCGCTCCCACTGCAAATTTGGAGTCTGTTCGCATCATTTGTGCTCTTGCTGCAAAGCATAATCTAGAGCTTGACCAAATGGATGTCTCCACAGCGTATCTCAATGGTGAACTTCAGGAGGAAATCTATATGATGCCTCCGAACTGTGTTGAGATTCCAGATGGCCATTGCTGGCGCTTGAAGCGATCTTTATATGGTCTTAAGCAGGCAGGGAGAACTTGGAACCGAACCTTGGATTCAAAACTCCTGAAGCTTGGCTTCCATCGGCTGAACTCAGAAACCTGTGTTTATGTCTACAAAGATGGGAAACAGACATGTTTTGTGGTTGTTTATGTCGATGATCTTCTCATTGCTGCCACCACAAAAGAGTTCTCTCAGAAAGTCAAAAGCCTACTCTCTTCCAGCTTCAAAATGCGAGACCTGGGCCCAGCTAAATATCTGCTCGGAATTGAAGTTGTCCGTGACCGCAAAAAGCGCACAATTGCACTAAATCAGCGTCAATACATTGACAAAGTTCTTGCTCGCTATAGCATGACTGATTGCAAACCTGTATTCACTCCAATGGCAACCGGTACTGATCTCAGTGCTATTGACCCTGAAAACGACGAGACCATACATCAAATGGCTCTTGTTGAAGGAGGTCCTGTTGTCTCATATCAAAGCATTGTTGGATCTTCAATGTACGCAATGCTTGGAACCCGTCCTGATATCTCACACACTGTGGGAGTCCTTGGACGTTTCAGTTCAAATCCAAAACAGATTCACTGGGCTGCTGCAAAGCGACTTCTTCGTTATCTCAAAGGAACACGAGATTGGTCACTGCATTTTGATGGAGCTGATCTTGGGATGGACTTGACTTTTTATGGCTACAGCGATGCAAACTGGAATGGAGACAAAGACACTTCTCGTTCCACATCAGGCTATGTCTTTATTGCAAATCGTGGAGCTATTGGTTGGTCAAGCCGAAGACAATCCATGGTTGCTTTATCATCAACTGAAAGCGAGTACATTGGGCTTGCAAATGCAGGACAGCACCTGGCATGGCTTCGATCCTTCTTCGAAGAGCTCGGACAGCCACAGAAGGATCCCACTGAACTGCGATGTGACAATCGAGCTGCCATCATACTATCTCAGGACCCACAATATCGTGCACGAACTCAGCATATACAGCGCAAGTACCACTTTGTGCGAGATGACTTGGTGAGGCATGGAGAATGCATAGTGCTCTGGTATCCAACAGAGGATATGGTGGCAGACATCTTCACCAAAGCTCTTCCCCATGACAAGCACTTGAAGTTCTGTCTTTCAATGGGACTACGGCCTGGGTCGAGTGGGGGTGTCAGGAAATAAACTATTCCACAGAGCGCCCTGGCCTCTGGCCCATAATAGACTTTGACAGATGTCAGATTGATACAGCAGTAGATATGTATATAAACCCTATGCCCTCGTCTTTTACCCTCAGTCTTTGATCCCACATAGCAGGAGACTGAGGGTGAGTTCATTACTTACTTTTCATACTTTTGCTTATCCTGTACAGTATTGCGCCTTCCGCGCATTTACAGGTATTTAATATATAGTCTTTGATCCCACATAGCGGGAGACTGAGGTATTGCGCCTTCCACGCATTTACAGATCTTGACACTGTACACTCCCTCCACGTGTCTCTTACCTCCCTCTATCCCCTCCCTCCCAACCACTCCTTCGCGGTTTTCGGCGACTTCAATAAACACCACCCACTCTGGACCGGCCCATTCTTCCCTTTCCGAACTGAGCGAAGCGACACATCTGCCGTCATTAACATGATGACAGCGCACAGCCTCTCCCAGCTCGTGAAGGCGGGCACCCCGACATTCTACTCCACGCCACACAACACATGGTCTACCCTCGACCTCGTCTTCACCTCCAAAAATCTGGCCGACACTCTGATCAAGTGCACAACCTCCCCCGGCCATGGCTCCGACCACTTCGCTATTCACGCCTCCTTCGATGTTGCTGTCACCCACCGCGATCCCCAACCTCGCCGCAACTTCCGTGCGGCCGACTGGGATGATTTCCCCGCCCTCCTGGATAGTCACCTCGCATCCCACCCCCTCCCACCACTGCCGCTCCTATCCAAAGAGGACGTCGACGCGTACACCGACGCCCTTACGAGTGCCATGGTGGCAGTGATCGAGACCCACGTTCCGCTGAGCAAACCCTCCCCCTATGCTCGCCGTTGGTGGAGTCGACGGCTTCTGAACTCCGCGCCGCGTACTGCCGGGCTCATCGCGCAATCACCAAGGATAACCCGACGGACCCGAGCTGGGCGAGGATGCGCATGGCCAGAAACACGTACCACAGCGCCATCCGGAGAGAAAAACACACCCACTGGCGTCAATGGCTGAGTGAAGTCCCCCGCAGCAACATCTGGAAAGCAGCAAAGTACGTCCTCAACCCCGCCGACGAATCCTCATCCGACAGCCGCGTCCCCGACCTCGTCATGCCCGACGGCACGATCGTCTCCTCCCCCACTCAAAAAGCCTCCGCCCTCCACAACAAATTCTTTCCACCGAAGCCCCCCCTCGCACCACCACCACCCAGTGTCCCCCCCTGCCCAGCCCCCCCTCCTCTCTTCACTATTGACGACGTGCTGTGTGCCATCCACAAACTCTCCCCGTGGAAAGCGCCCGGCCCGTCAGGCATCCCCAATGTTGCCATCCGTGCGGCCTGTTACACACTCGCACCGCTCCTGCTGCACATTCTCCTCGCGGGACTGCGGCTCGGGTACTTCCCCGCCTCCTGGCACGTCTTCATCACGATTACGCTCAGGAAGCCCAGGAAGAGCGATTACACGGTCCCAGGTGCGTTCCGCCCAATTGCTGAAGAGGAAGGGCTCGGCAAGGTTATCGAATCCTTGCTGGCGGAGTGGATGTCGTCGTTCGCAGAAGCGCGTGACCTCCTCGCTCCGAACCAGTTTGGAGGGAGACCAGGGCGATGCACCGTGGATGCGCTCCTTCAGATCACACAAAAGATCAAGGATGCGTGGCGCGTTGGTAAAGTTGCTAGCATGCTGCTGATGGACATTTCGCAAGCGTTCCCTTCCGTCAGTCACGATCACCTCATCCACTCACTCCACATGAAAGGTTTCCCAGACCAGATTGTCCGACTCATCGCCTCCTTCCTCAGCAACCGCTCCACCACCCTCCATTTCGATGACCACCAATCCCCTCCATGCCCCGTCCCCAACGGCCTTCCCCAGGGGTCGCCGCTCAGCGCCCTCCTGTACCTCCTCTTCGCCGACGACCTCCTCCGTAACCCCGACAGCAACTCGTCCGGCTTTATCGATGACACCAGCCGCCTCGAGATCTCGCCCAGCGTTGAGAGCAATGTCACAAGGCTGGAGCGCTTCATGGCCGACGAAGCACGCCCATGGTCGAACCGGACCGATCTTAACTACGACCTGCCGAAATTCAAGCTAGTCCACTTCGTCTCCCCCCGCCGTCACGCCGAACACTACCGCCCCGTCCCCCTCACCTTCGGCGGCATCACTGTCGAGGCCTCGACAAGCGCGAAGCTCCTTGGGGTCATTCTCGACCACAAGCTATCTTTCCGCAGCCACGTCGAACTTGCACAAAGCCGCGGGACCAAGGCGACTCTAGCGCTCTCCCGCATCTCCTCCCCCACCTTCGGCCTCCCCCATTCTTTTGTACACCAACTATTCAAGACGGTGGTCATCCCACGTGTCGAGTACGTGCTCCCGGTGTGGTACAGACCGGTGTCTGCGAACACGGATGCACGCAGGTCGGGCTCGGTGTGGATCGCGAAGGCCCTCGGCAAGGTACAACGCCAAGCGTGCAAGCTCATCACCGGCGCCATCGCGACCACCGCGACTGATACAATGGATTACCATGCCAACATTCTCCCAGTTCACATCCGACTCAATCGTTCAGCCTTCAACGCCGCGGCGTGCTTAGCTTGCCTCCCCCCCTCGAACCCTATCCACCGCATCTTCCACCGTTGCCGCAACGTCCCCCGCTTCCACCGCTCCCCCATCCACCACATCATCTCCGCCTTTCCTGTCTTCCGCCACCGTTTCGAGGAAATTGACCCGCTGCTCAAGATCGCACCCGCACCTCGGAGCACAATCACGACCCGCATCGCCCCTTCAAAAGACGAAGCTAGAGACGAGATGGAGAGGATAATGGGGAGAGGAGGGATGTGTGTATTCACGGACGGTTCAGGGTACGAAGGGGGAGTGGGGGCGGCGGCGGTGGCGTCGAAGGGAGGCGCTGTAGGAGCGACGAGGCAGAAGCACCTGGGAACAGGGGAGGAGCATACTGTGTTTGAGTCGGAGGTGACGGGGGCAATCTTGGCCCTGGACATCATTCAGGCGACCCCGCGGCTGACCAACGTCCACATCTTCACTGACTGTCAACCAGCCATCATCGCCATCGCATCCCCCAAGGCACAGCCTGGCCAGTATCTCCTTGCAGCCTTCCACAAGCTCCACCGCCGACTGCTCCGTGCACGAACCACCCTCAAGGTGCATTTTCACTGGGTCCCTGCGCATGTCGGGATTGCCGGCAACGAAGCGGCGGATGTCTGCGCGAAGGAGGCGGCCCAGGGCGCCTCCTCCCAGCTCTCATCCCGGGTCCCCCTCTTCGACATGCCACTCCCCGTCAGCAAAGCGGCGTCGATAGCCGCAGCAGGGAAGGCTTCCCACCAGCGCTGGTGCGATGAATGGTCCACATCCCCGCGCTTCCGCCACCTATCCCTCTTCGACAACGCCACCCCCTCCAATTCCACTGCCCGGATGTACGAAGATCTCAGTCGCCCGCAATGCAGTGTCCTCACCCAGCTCCGGACCGGCCACATCGGACTAAACGCCCACCTCCACCGCTTCCATCTCGCCCCCTCCCAGGACTGCGCCCTTTGCTTTGTACCGGAAACGGTGCAACACTTCCTCCTCACATGCCCCGCCAATCACAGCCATCGCCACCGCCTAATCCAGCGCCTCGGTACCGCTCGGCTCTCGATGAAGCTTCTGCTGTCATCGAAGTCCGACCCGAAACCCGCGCTCGACTTTGCCCGCGACACCGGCCGCTTCCCGCGCTACGCACTTTAGTGCCAGCGCTCTCGTGTTCCTTTATATCTTTTTCTATACTCTTATACTTACTGCCTCGCAACCCATACCGCCATTTAACTCTTTATAAAACTTAGATACCATCTGCTCATAGCACCCTCCACTTCTTCCCTCCCCTACCCCTCCATGCATCACCTCCGCTCCCGCTAGACCACTCCCTGTATTATGTATAGTGCCACATGGGCCCCCAGGGGCCCGCGCGCACTCTAATAGACTCAATAAATAAATAAATAAATAAATAAACCTACAAAGAAGGATATCTTACCAATGAACAGGGGCGAAGGTACATAGTAATGTAAGCTTCATGTTTCAACTTGATGTGATTATTACTCGGTAATCAGAGACCGAGACAAGGCCAGACGTCAAAAAAACCCGATCCAATATGCTCCAGCTTCCTACCAATTTACCAGGTGCTCGAGCCCATGGACGGGACTTCATTTGCTGCTCCCATGATTTCTGGGATGATCGCGACCATTATCTGTATAGCTTCTCTCCTCCACATGTGGTATACATTCTCATTCCTGTTTAATATAGCAAAATCAGGAAACTTGTCGCCTACCAAGATGAAGCAGAAGATAATCGCCGACGCAGGAAAAGGATCTGTGGTGGACCTCGCAAAATATCTCAACTCAAACAATTATCTCGGAAGACTGGATCCGACGCTGTGGAACTTGATTTTGAGTTGGCGAATAGTTTTCTCTAGTCTTTTCAATGATGGGATTTCTATTGTCCCTACTACCGCTCACACCTGTCTGCAGTTCATATATAATTTACGCACTGCGCTCAGCCCCCAATTTCATCTCAACCACGGCACTTCTGGAACTGGAGTATGAGCAACAGACACTTCAAGTTTGTACTGTGTCAGTCAATATAGTATATACATTCTCGGACAGATTCTGAGAGCTTATAACCAAGAGAAACCGTCGCCATTGGGGACTTGGAATATTCCTTCACACTCACTGCGTTCAGGTAACACCTTACGTCGCAGGATGTCAAGAAGAGGCAAGGTGCTCATGGGAAAGTTTAGGCCTTTATACATCGGTTCATCGTCTGATCCAGTGCATTCTGAAGCTTCCGAACTCTTCCCCGTTAGATACCTTGGAGCTTGGTTTATCTTTTTTCCCTTGGGTTGTATTTTCTGACATGATTTGAACTGGGGAGAATGGCGGAGTATAAACCATGGAACAGATCGGCCCGCTGCGAGCAAATAGCACGCGAAACCGCGGAAAGTTTTCGAATTACTTGCGGTCCGGCGGACCTCTTCAAGCTTGCTTTGACATCGGCACACTCACTTCTCCAATTTTGCCCGATGTAGTATGTGATCTCTTACTTTTATTTCGTGAGTTTTTCCACTGTCTACTTGATTCTCTGTTTGGCTTTTCTGACATTCTTATTTCGTTAGATTCTCTTCACCCCTTGACTTGTGCGAAGTTTCTGCAAGATCGATAATCGAATTTATGTGTTTACATTCATTACTACTAGTGGCTATATATTTCTCGCAGATGAAAGCCTCACGTTACCACTGACCTATTTGTGCATGCACCATGAGTCTTCCGTATCTTCTCCTTTTTCATCGCTCTTCACTGACCGCGTGTTATTTCGTCAGATTCCAGGTTACAACGCGCTGAAACTACGTGAAATTACTCAAGTTGAACCCATTATGTAATGTATGTGATCTATTTTCCATTCAATAGCGCTCTCGACCCATCCTTGAATTTATATTCCTTGACTTCACTGTTTTCTTTACTGATTTCATTTCATTCAGTTCACAAAGGACTAAAAATGTACCCTGAGCTGTGCACAATAATTGAACGAAATGTATTCGGTGTCTCATATTATCATACCGAACGTATTCGGCGATGTTGCTTCCATTGACCTGTTTGTGGAATGTGAGTATTCTCGCCTTTTTTCTTTGCGGGCTTTGTTTAATTCCTCAACATTAGATTTTATTCACAACAGCCTGTCCATACTGAAGCAATTGACCTGCATGCAAAATCTTGAAGACGTATGTGATGCGGCGCAGCGGCGGTTTGTATTCAAAAAATGATGACAGTCGATCAATACGCAGGTGGAAAGGCATAAAAGAAGACAGGCGTTCGAGGAAGCCAACATCTATATTTTACTATTACAGACATGTATTCAATGGAAACAGAGGCAGAAAATGGAATAACATGCAATATTCAACCACTGGCAGCATGCACGGCACTGCTGTTCACAACTCCGGTTCCTGTGTTTCTGTTTCCGGCTCCTGTGTTTTGAGTTCCTAGTAGGTTGCCGTTGGAGCCTGATATTCGTGTTCCGTGGCTGTTGAGCAGAGCCACCCACAGGCACCGCCCACAGCCACGGAACGTGAATATCAGGCTCTGACAGCAACCTACTAGGTCTACATATCGTTGAACAATTGACAGTTACCTTTTGGGAATATCAATGATTGATCACGAACACGTGTGAGAACTACCTGCCATGCCCGAAATGTTACACCACTGTTATGGTGGGACTGAAGGCTCACCAATCTCACAGAGACACTCGATGGGTAAGTGTTTCTATTCAAAGACTATTTACATCTAACATTGTTCTCACAATTTATTCTTATAAATTTGCGTTGAATCCTTATATTGAAACAGCGCACTCAGGTGGGGGGATAGCTAGCTAAGAAAATCTGAGTAGGGATAAGTGGCATATTTACATTGAGGATATTCCTCTGCACTCCAAAAGCTATACCACATAAGCCAAATGCCAGCTTTTGCACCAACTGCGCCTTCAGCTAGCCTGTTTGACATGATTGATGACATCAAATATCTGCGGACTGTTGAAGGATAGGAAACTCCTTCCTTTGTCGGGGGGTGGGGGCGAGTGATGGCGAGGCTCTTCCTGCTTGAAGGACTACACGCACCGTAGTTGGTAAGCATTCTCGTCCCTTGGTAAATTTATTTGTCTTACATGTACACCTCCCAGGATCGCACGCGCCATCCGCGGCGGGTTCCTGGCTCATCTCGTGCCGCTCGAGCCCAGGTCCGAGATCGTCTTCACACAGCTCTGGAACTTGGACGCGAAGTCTTTACCCGCACGCACCCGACCCAGCAGGAGGTCCACGTTGTGTTCTCCCCCCTTACTCGAATCTTGTTTTGCTACTGAGACTACCCACCCGCTGTTCATCTGGAAACCGATTGTCCCTGTCTGTCTCAAGACAAATACCCCCCTCCTTTATGTCCTCTTCGCCCGTTGTTGTTGTTATAGTTGCCTGCTGATATATTTTGGGGTTACCGAAATATATCCCGCAATTGAAAAACGGAATAGGGGTTGCCATGAACTCGTTTCATGACACACATGTGCAGACCTCATTTTTTCAGAAAATGCTAAATTAATTTATTCCGAGACATCGAGGCAAGTATGGTATGGGTTAAATAGTGTGAAATCTCCTGAAATTGCTCGGAGTTCGTGCTAGCCTTTTATTTGGATTGACTTGGCCCAGTAATGGGCCCAAACAGGCGCAGCAATTCTTTTTGGCCACCACTGTATTTGTGTCAGTGAATGTCTCTCCCTCTCACCACCACATTGACTGCCTTGCTCTCGCCATAAAATACACCCAACCTCAATGATTCCATTGCCCTCTGTGCAGCCACCATCTCTGTCTCAAGATTGCAAACACCGAAGACGGGAAGAAGGCCCACTGGCAGATCGAGGCATATCTGGCACATACATCGACTTGCCCAGCTCAGTCTTCTTTTTCAATGCTCCAAATGCTTACTCCACGTCCCCTACTTCGTCCCCTACCACTCTAATACTATGCCACTGTCATATCTGCACTCACTGTGTTCAGCCCCGTCTTAAACCCGAAAGGCGCCTAGAGGGCTAGGCCTTGATAGCCGGAGCTAGGCGCTCGCTTGTGCCTAGCCAGCTTAGACACCGGTTGCCTAGGTGGGCCTAGGTGGGCGCACAACCGCTAGGCATCGCTAGACACCGCGATGCCTATGCGAACATGCCATAGACAAAATAGTTGTGTACCACATGCGTAGCTCCCAGCCGACCGGCTTCTCGGTGCTGCAGGCGTAGTAGCGCTGCGGCCCAACTGTGGCCCGCGCGCCACAGTCCCGCCGTAATGCCGCCAGTGCCAACACGTCAACCTCGAATCATACGGCCACGAGCGAACCTCAGCAGGAGCTCCAGCACACATTCGCTTGTCATCCATTTATTAAAACAGTGAGACTTAGAAGGGATTTCGTAGCAGAAGAACTTAGTAAACTCAATGTTGCACTACTGTATAAATACGAAAAGGAGTGCATAAGTAATGAGACCACATAGGTAACTGGTAAAGATAACAGCGCGCATAAGACTACATAAGACTAGGTCAATAATAAATGAGACGGGCAAGTCATGCCCAAAGTAAGTCATTGTAAATGTCGCGCACGAGTGCGGCATAGGGGTCTAACCTCGGACCGTTTGGGGTTGCACCTCCAACACCATTGGTCTGTACTTATAGCTGGCATGGATTGCACAAGGATTGCGCTAAACTCATTAAATTCATGCTGTCAATTGTACTACAAATTCTGCCGTTAATGTAACGTCGCTCTCCATGAATTGGAGCTTGTGAGAAGTTTCCAAGTCCTTGTTTTCCTTAAAAAGACAGCACATCTCGACGTTGCTCTATACTCGAGTCCCCTCCTCCTGACTTCTCCTGCAGCCCTCATGGCAGAACGTGGCCTCCACGGCGTTAACGGTACGCTGTGATTAAAACTCCCAGCGGCTCTACTGTTACTTACGAGCTATTTGCCAGAGCACAATGCCGCTGGTACCTCTCGTTCCGCCAGGGGTTCACTCGCTCAACGTGCTAAAACATCTTCTCGTGGCCGCTTGAATCTTCATGCCAGGGCCAACACCCCGCAGGAGCCGCAATACGAGTGTGCTGCTTGGCGTCGAGACAGCACCGAAATTGACCCTTTGTGTAGACATCCATTATCTGACCTTTCGCCACCGGCTTCCCCCCCTAAATCCTCCTCATTTACCCCTCCACAACGCAGGGAGGAGCCATCTAGATCTGCCGGCACCGACGGAAAATCATTCATCCAATGTGTCATTATCCTGGTCGCGTTTTTGCATACCCATCACCACGTTTCATTCCTTGCTTGCGCCCTCATTCTCTCGGCTTTCCGCTACATCTTGGGACATCTTCTGGGTCAAGAGCTGAAGGAGATGCCTCGGACGTTGACGACTGTATTTTCAAGACTCGACTTAAAGGACCAGTTCAATATTCATCCAATCTGCTATATCTGTCATCGCATCTTTCCGCCAACTGCTCCTACGACCACGAGATGCCCACACTGTGAATGCACGATATATCGAGAACCCGGCCGTAACTTCTTCCGTCGCTTATTCTTTTCCGATCCAATTGCTGGAAATGTGGAGGACTCAAGTGGTGACTGCGCGGGGAACAGAAGCGGATCGCCTCATGTTGTCGCCCCAATTCAATTATTATCAGATGGTCTCCAGAGCTTATTCTCGCGACCTGGAATAGTCTCCGCCGTCAATTCGTGGAAATCCCATGGGTCCGTCGCTGGGGAACTGAAGTGCATGCAGGATGGGAAAGTTTGGAAGGAGTTAAAGGGCCCAGACAAGAAGTCCTTTTTCTACGGTGCCCACACAGACAAGGAGATCCGCCTCGGTGTCACATTGAGCCTAGATTGGTAAGAAGTTGTATTATGTGCCCTTTTCGATTGATTGACGCCATAATCAGGTTTGGGCGCATTGCCGATAAATCACACCGCCTGCTGGACCTTCACCGTGTTGGGCTTGAAAGATTCTACAATGCGCATGAAACACTGGTTCACCAGCCCCTCGATGAGGATCCACCTCCGAATACTGTGCCACTTCACACCCATGCTCAAACTTACAACTTCGCTTTGCTGGATGGCCGTAGACTCACACCAACTTCGCGTGCAACAAGGGGATCTGCGGGCTCGTCTATCGTACAAGTCAAAATTGGAGCAAATGTGCACGCTGGTGAGCTGCGAGAAATTTTCGTACATAGGCAACCAGGTATCGCTGGATCTAGCAACACGCCACTCGTCGCAATTGAATGGATGAAAAACTGTGACTTTACACCCCTGGACAACGCAGAGCTGTGGAATCGATAGTACGCCTTTTAGTCATTGCAATTCATCTAGTTGAACTTGCTTTGAATTCAGCCTCGAATTGGGAATTGATACTTGGGACCTCGATGTATTCCTCGACCCGCAAACGACGAATCCACCAATGATAATGCGCCTCGCCGATATTCACTGTCAACTGGCTCGAGGCAGACTTACCCACACTACCCCTCACATGTGGATTACAACGACAATGGATCGGGTATGTACAGCCCAGCTTCTCTTTCCTATTGCAGCTCACCTTCGTTATTGTAGTTCCCAACATCACTTACAGCGTTCGGACTGATAGAAGAGGTTGATACATAGCCTTTCTAGATATGTAAATTACTCTACTGCCACGTCTTGACGACCCTCTGGACTCACGTTTCTACTTAGTCTGTGGCAATATACTCAACGAAATAAGGCCATTGTTTTCAAGAACAAAGGGCATAGACAACAAATCCTAGCTACGAAAATCATCCCGTGACACCCATGTTCGCAAAGTCGGCGAGATGAAGGCTCGGGTCGATGTCGAAACCGAGACCAGTTCCATCTGAGTTCATCTCGTTCGCAACGTTAACGTCATTGCCCCAATTCTGACCCACATCGAGACAGGCGTATGTGGGGATATGATCTATCATCGGTGCGCTAATCAGAAGATAGTCGTGATACATCATCTCCTCTACCTACCAGGACACCGTGATATATCACTTTACAAGACCTGCCAAAAGCAGGTCCGGCGCACACGCGCCCGCTGCCAGGGCGCTCCCGCCTTAATTGGCGCAACGCATCACTACATCAGGAGTGTTCGGCAGACCCCATTCGGCCTTGTTGACAGATGTTAGCATCGCCCTCCCTCGCTTCCCCTATCGCCCCAAAATGCTCCCCCGGGCACCCCTGCCTGCTTGCTCCCGTTCCTCAATACAAAGGTACCTTTATTTTGATGCATGCATCATACTCACGCTCAAATAATACCCCCCGAGCTCGCCCCTGCGCCTCCTAGCTGCCCGCCATTTCTCGCCCCTATCCACCCAAAAGCTGCCTCCCGTACCGCCGCTGGTCCCACGCACTCCACCATGAGTGTAACACCGCCAAAACTCACCGATAATTCCACCTCTCCGATCCATTTTGCATTCTGCACCTCCCCACATCGCTTCTCCGACCCGCGGCGCACGGCGTGCCCCCTGCCCCCGTTTGCCACCTTAGCTTATCGCGTTCGCGGAACCCAACACTGGACTCCATCAACCCCGTCGCCTCTTTAATTCAGCGCACCTCTCTCTCCCTGCATCCGCTGCACAATTTGCCCCCCCATTGCTTGTTTGCCGCCTGCGGCCGTGCGGCGCCGCCCCCCGCTAGGCTTTACCAACGAAAATATGGACCTCACTTGCACCCTCAGACCGTCTTGTCGCTGTCCTGAAATCTGCGGCCGTCCCTACGTTCTGCTTTTTCTGGTATTTGATATTTCGCCTCCTAAAATCATTTGCAGCAACCTAATCCGGCTACCTGCTTCTCTTCTGTCTCAACCTATTTTATCCCTTTCCCCTCTGCCACACATACCACCGATAATGAACGTGTTTCCTTTTTTTTTCTTATCGTATTTGGACGCTCCGGTGTCGAGTTACCCATCCCTTTAAACAACCTCTTATATATCTGTTGGTGTAGTGGTTGTGACGCCACATCTTTGTTGTTGCCTGGGTTTCGACGTTCGACTCCCCCTTACACTTGTTTGACTTCCTTTTTATTTAATTCATCTGAACATCTTTTTTTATAAAGTTCCTTGTGATATATCGCCTCATTCTGATATATCACCGCATATCCTGATATATCACCGTATCGCCTTTCCGCGATATATCACAACATGATATAAAATCTTAAACAATCATATGTAAACATATCTACTAAGGCCTGTACCAGTTGAGCAAACTTGGAATCATCCACGTTGAGGAACGTGCACGCTGGTGGAGCAGCGAGCAGGAAGAATTCCGCTGGTTGAACAGCGAGAAAAATCAATAAGTAAATAAAAAAACATCCACGTTGAGGAACGTGCACGCTGGTGGAGCAGTGAGCAGGAAGAATTCCGCTGGTTGAACAGCAAGAAAAATCAATAAGTAAATAAAAAAACACCATCACTTCTCAGGCAGAGGTCTTGCGTCTGCAAAATTCGTAAGTCTTCCGTCTTCGACACAATTCATCGACATACCTTTTGTGGCTACCGTCAGCGCCCATCGACGCCGCGCCCGTTCCAACCTCCTCCCCCCTCGCTGCCTTCATCTCTTCCCTGGTTCTCTTAACTAACCTCACAGGCGCACTCCCATCCGGGAGCCGCGGCGCCCGCCGTGCCCGCCCTTGCTTCTCCTCAGGTGGCAACGATACGGCTACCAGCGGCGCCAGAGCGGGGTCATTCTGAGCCTTCATCGCCTCCGCTTGAAGCTGGTGCGCCGCGGTGGCGGCAGAGTCAGCATCATCCGCGCTCACAGCCCCCGGCGCCACCACAGCATTTGTCGCGTCCACAAGCACCTTCTTGCGGCCCCTCGCCTTTGGCGGCAGCTGGGTCGCTTTCGCTGATGGTTTCGCCGCTGGTTGCTTCGCGGCCGGGCGCGTTTGTGGGAGAGAAAGCCCTGCCGAGCCGGCAGCGCTCGTGGCGGTGGAGGTAGATGGTGGAGGCGCTTGCAGCGACGCGGCAGGTAAAGGGTCATCCAGCGTCGACCCGGTTGCTCCCTGCGATGCCGCCGCGCTAGCTCCTGATCTCCGTTCAGGCGAAAGGAAGCTGGTGAGGTATTGGGCTGCTCTGGTCGGTTGACGCGCAGGTGTGGAGGGCGCAGCTGTCCCCGAGGGCAGTGGTGTTAGCAAGGTAGGTGCCAGGTGAGAAGCCGGAGCTGTGAAGAGCGACAGCGTCCCCGACGCAGGCAAGGGTGCGGTCAAGCGCTGTGACTGGAATGGAAATGAAGATGCCCCGACAGAGTGCGCAGTGGACGGGCAGGACGTCGTAGTCTTTGGGACCGAGGCTGGCCAGGAGCTTGAGGGGAAGACAGCCGTCGGTGTCGCATTCGTCCTGAACGCTTGGAAGAGCGCAGGCCGCCCATGGAGACTAATGTCTGCGCCTTGTAACGGTGCCGTGGGCGCGGAGTGGTGCGCCGCCATTTCGAAGAACGAAGGCGCTGCGTCCGAGATGGGGGAGGACGACATCCTCGATATAAGCGAAGACGCGGCTGGAGAAGATGCCGGAGATGCGCCTGGTGGAAACGACGAGAACATCGACGTACATCCCGGCGCTGGTGCCGCACGCGACGCTGAGCGCCCCGTCGGTGACGATGCCGCCGATCCCGGCATTGAGTCCATGGATGAGCCGTCCCACTTGCCGCCTGTGCTTGCGTCAGTCGAAGATCTAGGCAAAGAAGCTTGAGAATCAGTTGAGGATGCAAATGCGAGACGCAATGACTTACTGAGGCCCTCCAGCTACGAAATCCGCCCATGACCAGTTCCCCAGCATAGAACCGCTCTCCAGCGCGGAAAAGTCATCCGACGATGCCCCTGGAAAGGGCTCCTCGGCCACGAACGGGTCCTCCGAGTCCACCGGGGTCGAATGCGAGTGATCCACAAACATCTCCGTGTCCCCGTCCGAGGTCGTAGTGCTGCCCGAGTGGGAGACATCCTCCCCATGTCTGTGTCCCCGCCCGAGGCCACGGCGGGCGATGGCGCCGGCGCCGGTGCTCCCGACGTCTTCTTTTTCTTCAAGGTCTTGGTTTTTTTACCAGCGTTCTGCGGTTTGGGGGTGGATTCGTCGCCTTGATCGCCGTCAGGTTCGCCAGGGTCGCCATCCTCGTTGCGGTCTGGCGTGTCGTTCGCCACATCCTCGCGTTCCCCCGTGCCTTTCGGCAGAGCGCAAGCCGCGCGCGCCTCTGCCGCTGCAAGAAATAGTCAAGCCTCCGCCACCGAAAAAAAAAGGAAATCTAAAACATACTAAAGATGAGGCGGAGGAAGTTGAAGAACTCCTCCGTGACTACGCCGTCGAAGTTGGGGAAGAACGTCTCGAAGTCGTTCCCTGTCGGTGTTTCGCCGGTGCAAACGCTGTTGTCGAGAATGAGTAAGTGCCGTGACCAACGTCCCAATTTAGAAACTCACACTTTGACACTCAACTCGCCACCCATTCGAGGGTTGGGGCCACCGATTATCGTCATCGCCACCCAACCAGACTCCTTCTCGGCAATGTTCAAAACCTTCCCAAGGGCTGGGGTCAACTCGTCTATGGATCTGGGTCTCATGTATTAGAACTATGAAATTGCTATACCCAACGCTCTCACATTTGCAAAGCCTCTGGCGTCTTCTTGTACTTTTCCTTCTCTGCCTCCTCCTTCAACACCATCTCCTTCTCCCCTTCCAACTCCTCCTCAATGCTTGCCTTCTCCTCAGCGCTCGCAGCCTCAAACATCTGCCTCACTACCCTCGTTCGAAGCCGCATGCGGAGCGACTTGAGGCGTTTCGCGTGCCCTGCGGGGGTGTCCTTGCTTTCATCGGTCCAATCGTCGTCATCGTCGGGCATGTTGTCCGCATTCAGCTCATCGTACCCCGCGTTTTTGAGCGCCTCGCGGATTAAAACCGTATGCCGCCTTTGGAATATCTCAGTGGCCTGATGGCACCGGTGGCGTGTTGGCACGCTGAAGAGTGTAGACACCAGAGACGGGTGGGAATTCGTAGACGCAGTCGCCGTCGACCCCTTGGTGATTTTTCTCTTTTGATAACGGAACCAGGTCTCGATTTGCTACGCAATGTAGGCATGAGCTATCCATTTATGACGCCAAAAATGCGTCAAACTAACCTTCTTCCTCGCTTTTATAGCATTCTCCAGCATTGTGCGCTGCTCTGATGTCAATTGAGCTGCATCGCCAGTCTCCGTCGCGCTGGGCAGTCCCAATTTGGCACGCTCCGGGAATTTCTGGAAAAAGCCTTCGTGGACGGAGCCCCAGAAGAGCCCAACCTTGCCAGCGGCTGCTCGTTGGATATAGTCTGGAAGCTGGAGGAACAGGAACGTCTTTTCCGCTTCGCTGGCCCATCCGGCGGGAGCCATTGAAATGCGAGGGAAGCAAGCGGGGCAAGGTGATGGAGGAGTAAAAGAGCGGAGCCCGTTTGCGATGGTGGAGGAGTAGATCTGGAGGGTTGCCTTTTTTTTTGTCCCAATATTGTGCCGTTCTTGTGCCGTTCCGTCGGGTGCCGGTCTCATTTCGATTTCAAACTTAATCATTGACGGCCCTCCTCCTTCTAGATTCAATATTTTGTAGGCACATGCACCCCTTTCTCGACCTAAATGGTACTAAATCTCTTTTATTTACCTCAGATTTGTATTTTCTCAAATACTTCCTCGCCCCTTGTCGCCATCAAGCTCACTTACATCAGATGGTCATCAAGTACTCCACATGCGCCGCATGTTCCTGCATCCCCCGCTTATCAGCTCCTAATCTCTAATATATCTAGGCTACATCTCAAACATCTCCCCTTGTCTTTCCCCACCATCTGCAAGTCCGCCGCTCACAGTATGACTCAAACGACAGCCCCCACCCCTGCCCCCCCAGCGATGGAGGCTTTCGTCGCCAAGGTCGCAACACTATCCCGGCTTGCCGCCGACCTCACCAAGCTCGCCATTGAGGTCCAAAGTACGTGTTTTGACCGCTCTATTTTCACTTGCTCACTCACCTACCCCTCAGCGGAACTATCTGACGTCGTCAACACTGCAATTGATGCTGCTTTCCAAGGTACACATTTGACCCAGCGTGAATCGCCACTCATGATCTTACTCAGAGGAAACACCCGACCCTGTTTGGGTTGCAAGCACCCCGCTCACTCCCGACGACCTCGACGCCAAATTCCCTCCCGGTACCGGCGAACACCAGCACTGGTATGTCGTCCTGCGCGGTCGAAGCCCCGGACTCTACCCCAGCTAGTATGTCTCAATCCCTTCACACCGCCCTTTTTTTTGGATCAATCCTTTTTTTTTGTAGCACCGACTGTGATGAGCAGGTTCGTGGTGTTCCCAACCAGTTCCGCGAGAAGAAGCGTGGTCGTGCAGAGGCTCTCGCCTTCTACCGTGCTTCCTACGAGCGCGGCGAGGTCGAGCAATGGACCGAGGCCGAGTAGACCGGTAATTTTCCCCTCTTGTCAAATCCTTTCCGTTTCTGATTTTCCCACAGCTCGCTATCAATATCGCATAAATCCATATTAGTATTGTAGGCCTCGCAATCATTACTACATACACCTCGCTTGCAATATGATACACCGTGATACTTGTGTCAAACTGTGTGAATCGCTTCTTTGGCGACTCTCAAATCAGCTCAGATTCCATAACGGTGGGCGTCCCACGGCTTTGAAGGCTAAATACATCAAGCATCATGCCATATGGGAGCAGCTGCCGTTGTTTCGAAGTCAATACGCGCCATCAGGTATTTCGAGTTTCTCAGGCCCTCCTTCACAGCGTAAAAAAAAGTGACATGGTGTATCCACCCTCTACCCTCCCAACCGGATCTCAAATGCCACGTGAAAACTGTGCGTAGTTGCTGAAATGTTGAACCCTTTCTATCTCATATATTTCAGCTCATGGGCTTGAGATCGTTCTTTCTACCTCTTACTCTGTAAAATTGGCCCGCATACTTTCTGAAGAAGCTCTTGTCTTGACCCTCAAGTCCAGGCGGCTGCTTGCGCGTAGTCACCTAGAACAGGATCAATTCAAAAATCAGTAAGTATCCCCATCTTTATACGCAGCCTGATCATTGCGCCTTTTATAATGCTCCGCGTGAGCCTGTTTGCCACGCGGAACCCATATGTATGGCCTGGGCCAATGCCCGAGACCGCGGGGATTTCGTACGAGCTCGTGCGGTAGGCGCCTTGCCCTCGCTATTTCTTTTAATCTGACCACATTTTTTGGGCTCCAGCCTAGGTTACCTGCAAGAATGATAGTTGCTACGTTTACTCGTTGTAATAGTTGTAGAAGCGCGCCTCATTGCGGAACGATTCCAATTGTGATGGCGCCATATTGTCCTCTCCTTCCCTGTCCCCACTATCAATCAGAAACCAGACACCAAACAAATGAGCCGAGCCCACCGTGATGCGCGATCCACCGCACTGGACCACAGCTCCACACGGTCGGTGTTTCTAGCCGACATCCAGACACCAGGTTCCGCACAATCCCGGCCCGACTCAAGCCAGCGCTGTGCCTCCAATGCCGTAGGTGGGTGGGCAGAACGCCCTGCGTTCAGCGTGCTCACAGTGTCTCGCACCGCATCCTCGACCCTCACAGGCAGCTTCCCCGCATTTGGACCGCACGAATTACTACGTACCGTGTCAGATTCATTATGTAGTCTTGCACAAAATGGACAAAATAAATAAATAACTCACCTTAGTGAACTGAGCTTCTCAGCCAGAGACAAAACCGAATCAGAGTCCTGGTTTTTCGGGTTTTGCTGCTGCGATTGAAGCAGAGCCATACTGGCAAGCGCTTCAATAGCGATCCGTTCGTCAGGTGTGGGTGATTCATGCGCCATAGTCCTTTTTTGATGCTTCGACGCGCGCGTTTCAGACGCGCTATTCTGTTGCTCCAGAATATTTGCGACAGCGGCCAAAGACGAGCCTTCAGAGGAAGCGGAACTCTTGTCGAGAACTCCGAAAGGGATGGAGCTCGGCACGCTCCGCACCGAAGATGCTGGGGGCAAGTGTTGAGATGCAGTCGATTTGTCGACGCCCAACGGCGGGGTCCCCACACTCGATACATCTTCATCAGACACCATGGGGTCCTCCACTGTCTTGGTTGCCTTTGGAGGATCCCAACGCCGCTTTCGGAGCTTTACTGCTGCTCTGTTGAAAGGCAATAACCAACTTGTTCTCTAAGTTGGCATCGAGCCAAGCCTGGGCACCATACCGACGCTCAGCAACCTGGATACGTTTCTTCTCTCGAATTTCAGTTATATTTCTGTAAACGTGGGGTTTCGAAAAATCAGGGACATCCGAACTAAGCTAAAGAGTTGAAATACCTTTTGTAATGGCTTGCAGAGGCCTTGCGGTGGTTCGCTGCCTTTTCTGCGGCGCTGAGCCTGCCAAATAAGACGTCGGCGAACCTGTTGTGGTGTAAAAAGCAAGCGCTGACCTTGGGCGGTATGTTCCGCGATCATCTGGAGGTGTTTTGCGGTTGCTCTTCCTTTTCGACATCGAGGTTGAAGAAGAAGAGTCAACTTGCTGTTACTTGTTTGCCAACCCAACTTGCGCCGCACCAAACATACCTTTCGCACGTCGAACGCCTGTTGCTCTTGAGGACTCAAAATTATATATCAATGCATTTGGTTCAACTAGGGGGGCTCTTTTATATCATGTGTAGTCCAATATAAAATCTGCGCCGTTGGTTTTTACATGCATCATTATGTTTCTGATTTTTTACCCCCCTTATTCTGAGCCGTATTTTGCCGGAATCGTTTCTGGGATGAAATTTAGCACTATTAGTCCAAACAGAATTGTATCTTCAACCATGACGCATCTTCTATACAATGTTCGATCCTAGTTCAAAATCTAACACCTTGCTATGTCCCCCCCGTGTCGGATGAGCGCGCAACCACTCACTTACGCGCTTCTTTGGCCATAATTCTACCATCAACACGCGTCTCACGGCGCTTACTAGCACTGTGAGCCCCTCACCAGCCCGTTTCCCATTTCTCATTGTTTTTGCTAACATCATGTATCATCAATAGCGCATAGCCAGCGGACGCGGCTTTCAATTTCAAGTCGACCCTTCTACTCAAATTCTCCATTGGAGCCTGTGTTTGGCGGAACGAGGCGACTCCTTGTGTTTCTGATCATGAAAAGGCCATATTTGTGAGTGCGTGACGCATGTGACACTCCTTCTCCCGGTCGCCATGAGCCTATTCTCTCTTTGTTCTTCACCACCACCACGCCCACAAACAGCTTGCTAGCCTTGGGTGAGGCCATTCCTATTCCCTTCTTTCTTCCTCCTGGCGCGTTTCCTGGCACGAACGAGTCATAGTCCCGCTCCGCTGGGCTGACCATAGCTCTATGGAGGCGAGTATGGCCCTCTCGTACCAGGAAACGCGCCGGGTGGTTTTCTCATCGCCTACCAATTTTATTCACGCCGCTCCATAGACCGCCGTCCGCTTACGCGTTGAAAGGGGCCGACAAACGTGTAGCGGGCAGGACTTCTCGCCCTATGACTTCCCCAACCAATCCAACAAACCCATTGAAGTGATACAGCTCGATATATCCATCGCCACTCTTCTCAAAGACGCCATAACCGATGCCGATCTTCTGGTGCTCATTCGGGACGAGCGGATTCAATCAGGTACGCACAATGTACCGCACCCGTTGCTACTATTCACAGCTTTCTTTTAGCTGGTCTTGCAACCTTTGCACCCAAGATTTACCACTACTTAGTGGACACGCTCCGCCCCTTGTACAAACAAGATCCCACCCTCGAAAAAAAACTTCGCCAATTCCATCTTTCCTGTGGCAACTGTAACCGGGCCCTTCACGACGCTTATGATGGTGTTCCTGGTGCGCGCTGGGAGTGGGCCCTTCGCTTGTACTCAAAATATGATGAACTTGCCAGCGATCACACTGAAGTTTTTGGGACTGCACATGCTACGAAGTAATTCCTTTTTGAGTACAATTTTTTTAGAACACTCATACTGATCTCGGATCGCATTTTATACATAAAGGGTGGGCGTTAAAGGCAATGCATCACCAAATGGCCTCCCCCAAAAAGGCCCGAAGTTCGTTTGATCCTGCGGGAAAAACGCATGAAGCAGGGTGTGTGGAGTTGCATCCTTTATTTCCCACCCCGCAACTAAGCTACAGAGATCATGGGGCGCACGCGCCGCCATATCGCGCTCAGCCCAACCCAAACAAAGTGGCTTGGCCAATTTACTCCACCTCCCCAAACACCGCGCCATCCGGACGGCTCCTACGCCAAACGCATAATTGCCCGGTTGAAGGCGAGGAAGGCCGCCGTCGAGCATTTGGTCGCTCTGCGAAATGCGCCAAGGAGGCCAGGAGTGCCGCCCCCTATTATTTTTGGGGAGGCGTCGGCAGTGGAAAGCCGCGCTCAGCGGGAGGAAAGGCAGCACGAGCAGCAAGAGGAGGCGGAGCGAGAGGCGGCTCGGCGGGAGCTAAGGCGAATTCGAGATGAGCGGGTGGCGGCTTTGATACGAGCTCGATATGGCCAGAAAGATCCTATCATTTAGATAGCGGCTGTGCAAACCTTGATCTTTCCTTTTGCTTTATAACCACACCTGGCGCTTCAATGGTTTGACAATGCCTCGGGGTCCTCCCCGCCAGCGCAACTTGCCACCCATCGCCCCCCACGTTTACTCTGAAATCGCGCAGCATATCAATGACAGCCGCACGCTCGCCGCCCTCAATAGCACATCATCGGGCATATATATGGCGACGCGCTTTTACCTTTACCGCAGTATCCATGTGGTGAACACTGGGCATCTTCTCATTAGAACACTGGCCGGAAACCCTGCGTTGCCCTTGATGGTGAACAGATCCTCATTTGACATATATTTCACTAATCCTTTTTTATTTTGTCAGGTACGGTCGCTGCAGTTTACGGGTGTTGCACGCGCCTTCGTCAAGATAGTGGGTGCTGACTGGATTAAAGTTCTGGTGGCGATGGAGAACCTCAAGCATCTCCGCGTCCAGCAGCACGTCCACTTCGACGAGCGCATCATTCCCATCATCCGCTTTCGCCTGAACTCATTCGTGGCGGGCACGTCCATCTCAAATGGCTGGGACGCCTTGATCCGCGCACAGGTCCACATTCAATCCATCACCGCGTACGGCTTCTTCCACATTCCTAGCCGGTACTCCCCCCCCTAACTGGGTCAATCTCGAACACGTCACGGCCTTCGCTTCCCACCTTGCCTCCTTCCTTGAGGTCTACCCCCTCACATCGGTACGGTTCTGCACCTACCGCGTCCATGGCACCGTAGGGCTGCCTTTACATACCCTCGAACGGTTCGCACGACTACCAGCAACTGTTGTGAAGATGCGGGCGATGTGCACTCAGTTTTCACTCCTCGAGGCGGCTGGTCCGTGGCTACTGCTTCTTCAGGAGCTAGTTGTTGATGAAGGCGATGGGGACTGGAACAAACACCTGGTAGGTTGCCGCGCTATCATCGCACTCACCATTTTTCGACTTTTTTTACAGGCCGGGATAAAGTCTATTGCATCGCAGCTGAAGGCTGAACGCTTGCCGGTGCTGTCCTCGCTGACATTTGCGACGGTGAGTATGATGTTTTTCGGGGAGGAGGCACATGGTCGCTGCCACCTTCCGCCACCGTTGCGTGCTGCCCACATTACGAAAAATGGCGGTCTGCTCAAGGTTTGAGTGCACGGTATGGAGGAACTGGGCTGCGGAGGATGGCTGGAAGTGGGGTGAAGGGGATGTCCTGAGCAGTCACTGCGATCTAGGCACTGAATAAATTTTGCCGATTGGGCCGCACGCATTTGCGTCCTTTTTTTTTTTTTTAAATATACAGTTGAATACTCATTTCAGTGGGTTCTCAATCGGGCAAGAACACAAATACGCGCACATTGTGCACCTCTCTTCCTCGATGGCCAGTGAGTCGCTGAGCGATATTGATGGGTCGGAACCGCTCTCAGGCTACAATGTGAGTGCTCAACATTCGTCGCCGCATCTGTGCTGCAGCTCGCTCCAGGACCCTCGGGCTTCAAGTGCAGCAGACTTTCCCCGAAGCTGCTCCCTTTGCATCCACCATGTCGGGGTGCATCGCTGCCGGGACTGGACGTGCATAGGAGATTTGTACCTTTGTGAACCATGCCTTGTCCGGACGCATCAAGGTTTTAGCAAGATTCTGCATGTAATTGAGGTATTTTCAAAGCATAAAATACGATCTTCCCAAAAACTGAGGCCTAAATAGTCCTGGAACGGTTCCTATTTCCAAGTGCGAGGCCTCAAGGGCTTCGGTGTGCGTCTCCAACTAGGCCATCCAACGCCGGAGTGCTGCCCGAATCCTGTGCCCGACAACACCTTTAGGATCATTGACTACCACTATCGGCATCACGTCGCCTTGGATTATTGTGGCTGTTGCAGCCATTCGCAATACGACCAGCTGATCAACGCAAGACTCTTGCCGAGTCTAACGCGGACCTCGCGAGCGACCGTGTTTGACCTCGGCTTCCCGGATTTCATCATGCGTGAGATGGAGCGCTACTCCGGGCAGATCTTGATAGATGACCATGAATGAGATCTGCATATGGAACCTTTTGATCTAATAAATATTCAGCCTTCCGATATTCCTGGTTTCAGATAAGATTTATCCAGCAAACCTCTTTTGCGATGTCAAGTGAGCCTGGAAGCGGGGCAACAACGAGGGTTCGAAGGCGACTGAGAGGTGAGCCCTGTATTTTTGTGGAGTTGCGGTTTTATCTGACGCAGACTGCAGCACATGGCGGTGCCACAGGGAATCTCTTGGTACATGACGCGTCAAAGATTTCGTCTGCCCACGAAAAAAGAAATCGCCGGAGGGCGTCCTTAGGTGTGTTCTCATTTGCTGCCAGTTTAATCCCGCATGAATCTCTGTTGTAGCTGAGCGTACCGCGACAAGGGCCACAAACCAAAGTGCTGTGGACGAGTCCCTGGGCTGGGACCGTATTTGCGACGCGCTCATGGAAGCAGACACGGCGGCGCCACGAGCAACCCTGGAGCAACCGCCCTCGGGGTTCGCGTACGTGACTGACGATGAGTATGTCCTCCTTTTTTTATGTTGGCGCTCTCTGATGACCGAATATGTTCAGTGGCAGCGTTTATAGGATCTGCACCTATGGGATCGACGAATGTCGCGTCCACATGGGCCCAGAAAGGTGCGCGCACGTCGTTTACAATGGCAAGATGCTGACCTCACCCTTGGAGTCGTGTCCAGATTCCCGACGATCCAGAGGAGGAAGAGTTTGTCGAAGGTCAAAGGATGGAAGACATTTGGACAGCCGTTCTGGAGCGCCAAACTACCGCTGGCGAAGTGTTGCGTGAGCATGCAGGGGATCCAACGCTGGTGAGGCATTTCCTGGCCATCCCAGTGCAGGACATAATGCCTGCGCTCCAGGGCTGTCCTCTGGATCATGACGCAGGTCAGGAGATGAACAGTGGGCAGGCGTGGTGCTGCAAGCAGATGGTGAAATATGATCGCGACGCGGCGTTACCTTTTGAATAGACATTTGTTTTTTATTGCTGCAACTCAAACGTTTGGTATAACTGGGGTACACGGTACTCAAAGCTTGGATTTAACAATAGTAATGTAATTGTGAATACAGCCATCGCGATAAGTAAGCAGCTGGGGTGATAGATCACAACAAGGGAGGAGGTCCGGGATATCATCGTCGTCGTCGCAATCGGAGTGGGCCTCATCATGATCGTTTGTGGAATACATTAGATACAACCTGCATAGATTCAACGTCAGACATATAAATTTATAGTGGCTGAGGAAGTACTGACGATAATAGCCAATCCATTTTTTGAAACACCTCGCCTTTTTGAAGGTTGCCGATTCCTTGGGGGTGAGGGTAGGAGAATTGAGAGGCAGTATAGACAATGAGTTCGCGACCTGGGTTTTTCAATAAATTCAGTACGCGGGGAGTGGTTGTAGGATGTACCTGGGTTGTCGCTCATGGTGGTTTGGAGTAGAGTTGTGGGAATCGATCGTGAGATAAGATTACAGACAGATCATGATCAGTGGAACACGATCTTTGCACATAGTCTACGATGTAACCAAGCTGCTGTTTCGGCCCTCGCTCTAGGCGTCCTCTGAACTTCCGCCTCACTGCCACCTCCCCTCTTGTCCGCTTGTTCTCTCACTTTTCAACGCCTCCCTCTCCTTTACTGGTCGTCTGATGGGGAAAAGAAAGAAGGAGAGCCACTACGATGCGCCTCGCGAACTGGCGCCGAGCACGTCTCAAACTGGCGTGAGTAGAGGTCACGCAATGCGGGAGAGCGCCCATGTGGCGAAGACTGGCGTTGTGCGACATACGGCGAAAATAGTGGACGTACCAGCCTCACCTTCCAAGACGGCACGCGCGGAGACGAGACCCACACGCAGTCACGCTCATGCACCCTCGACTGCAGTTGGGGGGGAGCCCGTTTATGACTTGTTTACTGGGGAAGGTGAAACATCTGGGGAAAACGAAGGCGGGCGCGATCTCCGCGACTCGGTAGGATGAAGCCGCCGATTTTGGAAGATTGGTTTGCTAACGATTTCATGGCCAGGACGATCCGTTGCGGCAGTGGCTAGAGGACCATCGAGACACCTTTGCCAACGAGGTGCTGCGTTGGGAAGGGCGTGGTGACCATCGCTCTGGGCTTTGCGCAGGCCGAAACTGCGAGGGAGCGGCGGGATATCGTTGCAAGACTTGCATTGGTGGGGGTGAGATGCTTTGCAAGAGCTGCCTCCTCAGCACCCACAGGCAGCTCCCTTTTCATAAGGTCGAGGTACGTTGATCTGTTAACCAAAACGGCGCCTTCTGACAGCGTACACGGTAGCACTGGGACGGCTCTTACTTTCATCACACAACACTGAAGGAAGTCGGCCTGCGCATTCAGCTAGGGCACTGGGCTGGGCAACCCGAATGTGACGCGCCAAAGCCAGCAAGCGGCGACGCGTTCGTCGTTGTCCACGAGCATGGGATAGAGGAAGTGGCGCTCGACTACTGTGGATGTGGTGGCGGTCCCCCAACCGTGCAGCTGCTGCGTGCAGGGCTCTACCCCGCCACGACAACGAATCCACGGACGGCGGCGACCTTCGGCGTCTTGCGACGATTCCATCTCATGTCGTTTGAATCGAAGTGCTCAGCGTATGAATTTTATCACAGCTTGGCGCGTGATGCGGACAATACTGGCCTGAGACCTCCTCCAGTGAGTACGATGCGATGCGAGTACCTAAATCAGGCTGATGTCCCGTCCGCAGGACAGATATCATGAATTTTTGCGCATGACGAAGGAGTGGCGCCATTTGCAGATGCTCAAACGAGCGGGGCGCATTCACGACCCTGACGGGATATTGAGCACGATACCTGGCGAATGCGCCCTGCTCTGCCCAGCGTGCCCGCACCCTGGCAAGAACTTGCCGTTCGATTGGGAGACAGCGCCGGAGGAGAAACGGTACGTTTTACTTATGTGAGCATTGTTTCATGGCTGACGATAGGCCATAGATTTTTATATGCCTTGTTCCTGGCGATGGACGCCAACTTCCGCCTCAAGCGGAAGGATGTTTCTAGTGAGGAGAAGGACCCGGGACTGGGTCCTGGATGGGCGTTCTTTTGTGAGGTGAAAGCGTACATGGAGCATGTGAAGCAGCATTGGGATGAGCCGCAGGATGTAAGTGTTTTCAGATTCGGTTGGGGCTTGCGCTAATTACATGGTGCGATGCAGCGAAGCACCTGCGTGTCTCACGACGCGGTAGACAAACCGGACAGGGAGGCGCGTGGGACGGCGTCATCCGGCATTGGAGCCGTCGACTGCGCTCGCCATGACATGAAACGTCCGCAGGCTGTCGGGGACCTGCAGCTGGGGGAGCGGTACGTTCCCTTACATGTGGTGGAACTGTAGCTGATTTACTTGCTCAGGTATATAAATATAGACTACATGTTCTTTAAGAGCGTACAGGGCTCCGAGCTCTTACGCTTTTTCGTGTCCTACGACATAGCTTGTCAATGGCATATCAACCTCTGGCAGCGCATGGTCCGGTACAAGGAGGAAATGTGGCTCGTGGGGGAGGACAAGTTCGTAAGCTTCCTGGTGCCGAAATTCCATCTCCCCGCGCACATAGAGGCCTGCAACCTCCGATTTTCTTTCAATCTCACAAGGGATGTCGGTCAAACGGATGGCGAGGCGCCAGAACGTGGGTGGGCGAATGCGGGTCCATTGGCGGGTAGCACGAAGGAGATGGGGCCAGGGGCGAGGCGCGACATGTTGGACGACCACTTCAACGACCTCAACCACAAGAAGATTGTCAGGCTAGGTAAGCAGAGCATTCATGCGGCGATAAAATTACTCACCACAAGCTAGGCGGAATGATGTTGAAGAAGACGGAGAATGCAGTGCCAGAGATGGTAGAGACGAGGACCGCGCTGGAGGACATGGAGGAGTTGTTGGGGGGTGCCGAGGGGACGACTGTCCAGGCGTGGACTGCTATGGCAGAGGCTTGGGAGAAGGATGCGGCCAGCCCGAACCCATTCGAGTCAGCGAAGAAGAATGAGCATCTGGCTCAGGTGCGGCGGGAGCTGGCTGAGGAGGCCGCGGCGAGGGAGGCTAGTAACACCGAGGTCCCGGGCGCCGTGCGATCGGACATGCATGTTACAGAGCTGCTTGCAATGGGGCTCCAGCTCGAGGAAACACAGTAAGTGGTCAACGGAAATACGGATTACGGATTACGCTTACACTGCTTAATTCAGACGAGTACTCGGCTGGGACACAGCGGCCACTGGCCTGCATCCGACCGACAACCAGCGGACTGCGCTTGTGGAACGCACCAGCAAGTTGCGGCGGAAGATCGTCACTTGGATGGAGATCCAAGAGCAATTCTTCCCCCAGGTCTCCAGGCTTCGCGACTCGGAAGACACAGCGCGCGCGCGCGCAAGTCGTACACAGCCGATCCAAGGCGTCAAGGTGCAGGACCTCGCATTGTGGCTACCGTCTGCGATCCAGAAGAAGGCGGGCGAGATACCGTGCGTGCCAGATGTGCTGGAGTACGAATATCGTATGCGTGTGGGGCAGGCGCATGAGGCGCTCCACCTCATGCGCCACCAGTTGCTTGTGCGCACTAAGCTCTACAAGTGGAAGAATCCCAACGCAGCAGGAGTCGCCGCTAATAGCCGCGCGAACGAGAAGATCGACGCCATTAACGACAACATCCGACGTCTCGCAAGCGCATATCGAGTGGCGTGGGCAGCATTGGTGATCCTCGGCGCGGCGCTGAAGAGGAATGATTGGGAGTGGACGTTGAAGGAGCTGAGGGAGGAAGATGTGAGAGGTCTGCCGCGCGCGACGTTTGCCGACCCGGACAGGCAGAAGGGGGGGAAAAACTCGAAGCAGGTGAGGGCAGGGAAGGAGCGGAGAAGAACAAAGAAGGCACGGCTGGAGGCGAAGGCGGAGCGCGCTGTGTCTTGGATCTGGGTTGCGGAGGCGCAGGTGGTAAAGGAGGGTGACAGTCCCGCGATGAATGAGGGTGAGTACGGCGGGGATCGCTCGCAAGAAGTTGTACTAATTTCGTTGTTTGCAGCTCTGAGGATCGAGTGGGCGAAGGCGCGTGCGCGTTGCATGCGTTGGAGGGAGGAGGTGGATTTGCTGGAGGAGGAAATGCGACGCATTGTGCAGTTCTTGGTGTGGCGCTCCGGATGGTGGGCAGAACAAGTCGGACGGAAGAGGGTGCGAGACGCGACGCAGTTGGAGGGAGAGATGGCGTATGCTTTGCGACAGAGCGCGCTCCAAGCGGCGCTGGCAGCCTCCTTTACGAAGAAGTGGGCGCATCTACCCGACTTGATCAAGGAGGGGCGAGGGCGGCTACCAATATCTGAGGCAGCGACGGGTCGTCACACAGGAGGTCCTCCGGTGGCGGGGGGCAAGGCGGCGGCAGAGGAGCATGGTGGCGGGGGGGACGATAGCGACGAGGCGGAAAGCGGGGAAGAGACGGAGGGTGGCGGGGAGGAGGAGGAGGAGATTGGGGCGCTTCCCTTACGGCCCGTGAGGTCGGCGTATACGGACTCGTAGTGTATTTCGTGTATTTTCCGTATTTCGTGTATTTTTGGAGATGGTACCGAATGCGGATATCATTTGGCAAACATTTGCATATTGTCGTGCTCGTCGTTCGCCACGATGGCGGCGACCTCAAGCACGTCGCCGACCAGATATGGTAATCAACGCAGTCTATATAGGTGAACTACTGAGCTGATACATCAAAACTGGTCTCTAACTAGAGGCGTTGATACATCACGGATGGCCTCTGATTAGGGTGCCCTGATAGATCATAGTGCCATGCTATACTGATCGAGAGCTGTAGACCCGTCCACGGTGGCTGCGATCTCCTGCGTGGTGCAGGAAGACGAACCAAACCCAACGGGATCGGGATGCGTTCCCCAGTCTGCAAGTAGGGCTTCGTTCTCCGGATCGTAGCGGTGTTTCTCAAGCCACGCAGTAGAAATCCCAAAGTTGTAGGGAGCGACAGTTGGAACGCGGGAAGAAACACATCCAGTGTTTCGGACACGGACATACTGGATCAGATTCTTGTGCTTCGCCTCGAGAGAGTCCCAATGAATCTCGTCGAGCTCTTGGGCGATGTCCGTAAGCTTGGAACAAATTTGAGAGATATATCGAGATGTAACGTGTTCGGCTCACCTGGTCAGAACGCCATTCCTGCTTGAGGACCTCCAGAAATTTCGTTTTCTTGAGCGCGGCCGGTGAGATTCCGTCGATACCTGCCACACGCGCCATTCGGCCATTCCAATTCGCTTTAGTCTCACCACTGCCATCCTCGGGTCCCGACGCTTCGTCGGAGACATGCTCCTCGCGCTGCATATCCGTGAGGGACGCAGCCGCTTCAGGGGTGAGCCCGTGTCGAGCGGCATAAGTCGGGACGGCGCCCTTCCTGCCCTTGGTTTTCTGATTCAACGTGGGCACGATCAGCGGATTCAGGAAAGGACCAAAGCAAAAATGACATACAGTCGTTCTCCTCTGGGTGATACGATTCGTGCGCAGGTTATACTCGTTCTTCTGGCGGGCACTTTCGTCGTTGTTGGCTCTCCATTGCTTTTTGCAGCTGGCGAACGAATTCTTCACCATTTTCGTCAGCAGCTCGCGGTCCCATGTGCCGTTCGAGGCGGCGAGATGATCCGGCCAGCACACTTCGTCCTGTTGAAGAGTTAGAGAACATGGAGCGCGCGACGTTCGCGTCACCGTACCTGTAACTCCGAATCGATGTTATTGACGACGGTTCTCAACAAGCGTTCGTTCTTGACATCAGTGACAATCACATCGAAGAACGGATTGAGGAAGACCTCCCCCGTAGTCTCGTTGATTCGCCGAAGAGAAGGATCTGGCCAATCTTTCCCTGGGACTCCAGTGGCAGTTCTGAAGTGTTTCGTGACGAAGTGCTGACGGTTCATCAACAGGAGCAGATGTATAGAGAAGGAAGCACGCACCTGAAGACTTTCCCTCGCTTTTAGTAGCTTATCGCCACTGAGATTCTTGTCGCCGAGATAGACTTTGGCACTTTGGCTGTCCGAGGCCGACGGTTCAGAGGCAGAAGATGGCTCACTATTGGGGAGCGCACGACCGCGGTCACGCACAGAAATACGTCCGCCCCGAGCACGACCGCGCGACGCCAAGCCCCCACGAGTAGCAGTAGCCTGGACGCCTCCCTCCGCGGGCTGCGCAGCCTCGAGCACGTTGATGCGCTGTTGGAGCGCTTGCAGTGTGGCCTGATTGGTGTCTGACTGTTGGTCAATCTTGAGGCTCAGGTTTGCAAAAAGAGCGCTGATATTATCGTCCGTGCGTTGGCCGAGATACGTCGGTTGTTCGTACATAGCACCAGAGACAGGGGCAGCGAACGTCGATGGGTGCATCTCGGGCTGCGAGGGATGATGGTATGCCGTGGATGGCATGTTTCGCAAATATCCGTTAGGAGTCAAGGCTGGACCGCTGAAGGTAGCCGAGCGAGCCAGACCACCGCGTGCTGCCCTGAGCGTTGTACACATGAGCCGAGTGTAGAATAGGACTGCAATGACAACGCACGGCGACGGCCCAAGGCCTAGTTGCTGCTGTTGTTGGGTAGGGTGCGCAATGAATCTGATTTTACTGAGGGTCAGCGGCCCACCATGTGGGATCATTTGGAAGCTGTGTACCTCTCGTCGTGGGTAACGGTCTGCTGGGGCCATTGCGAGTCATAGCCGTCGACAGGCAGCCGAAGAGTGGGGTACATTGGGGACCTGCTCTGAGGCATGCAAAGAGAATGAAAGAAAGCGGGACGAGGGAGAGGAGTCGCCAGCGGGCATTCCTGGAAAGTTTAACAGACAGATGGTAACGGAGAATTAACAATACATGCGCAGGGTCGACCAAAAGCCTCACAAATTCATTGATCCCGCCTTGGTCTGGCTGTTGGTCACTGGTGTAAAGGCCATGGGATGGACTGACCTGAACCTACCTGGCGTAGGCTGGAGTGTGCCTAGATGCATAGGCGCGCCTGCACATTGTAGGCGTACGCGACATAGATCACTCTCGCACCGCCTCGGCAGGCGGCGGGTCAAGCCGGCTTAGACCCGCTGGGTCTAGGTAAATACGCACACATAGACACCGGATCAACCGATCTAGGCCTTTCTCGCACGACATGGACAACTCGCCGGTCTAAGGACCGGCTGAACGCAGTGACTCTCAATATCTACTCTACCCACATCCCATGGCCATCTACTACCGTTGTACTCTGGAACATATTTGTGCCAGTAGCTGTCTCCTTCTGCTTGTAGATATGCACTGGAATTTATATAATTCATCATTTGCTTCTTACTGGAGACTTTTCGTCCAGCAGAAACTGGTTCTGCTCTTGTTAAGTCAACCGGCATGTCTCCGGCAAACTCTCGCTTGCCGTTCCTGCCGGCATCAAATTACCGATTTGGATGCCACGTTATGGCGGAAAGTGCGTTAGTGCCTCAAACAAGCAAGTGTATCATGGCATGAATGGCGACTTTCACATTGCTCATAATTGTGCCGCGGCTTTCGCGACAATCTTTGTTATTGATTCTCGTCTTGCCAGTGTTATACCTCTCATCTGATCATTGACCCCGTTCTCAGGTAATGTGCTATTGATTCATCGGTGCGGGGAAGTGGTGGAGCCATCGTTTTATTTTTATTGCCGACATTTTCGCCCCATGTATGTCTGAATGTTATTTTTATACTTAAAGGACCTGTTGGTGCAATGACAGCGCATCGCTATCAGAAATGTCTTCCACTTTTCTGTGGTTGGAGGGCCCACTCCTTATGCTTTTTCACCGAAGTACTGCAGAGTACTCAGCCCGGATACTACATCATTCTCTTACTGTACGTTGTGCATTGTTTTCTCATCCGACTTTCAATCATTTCGAATCTACCAGGAATTAATATGCGTGCAGAACTAGTGAATTGCGCAAACAAGACATTAAAATTCTCTTCAACAGTGGTGGCCGATCAGATGGTCATGTTTGGTGCCAGAAGCTTCCTTTCTGCTTCGTGCGCGCGCTTCACCACCTCATCCTCCTCGGCAGCGACATGGAAACGTATCTCCAAGTTGAATTCACTGACCTCTCTCCCGCAGAGCAGCGCACAGGGCTCGAGAGACTGAGAGAAGAGATTTCCATCGGGAAATCCGAGATCGCCCTGCTTGAGAAACAGCAGCGAGAGGAGATTGCTCGGCTTGAGGCGAGGCATCGGGGGAACGGGGCATCCTGGAGGCGAAACAGCGAGATTTGAAAGCAAAGCAGCGCGAATAGGAAGCCGCCCTCAATCGTGTGCATAAAATTGGAATCCCTCATTCATTTCCTCGAACGCTCCCTCCGATATCTCGAATTCGGCAATGGCTTCGCCTCCACCCCAGAAGAATTGCAGCAATGTCTCAATCTCCTCCCTTGTCTCGAATCGTTGGTTTTTTATGGTAGTCCATGTATGTTCTTCGCAACAGCAGCATCTCCACTGGTGCTCCCGCTCCTTAGCCACCTCAAAGTAACATTTGATGGGGACGACATCGACTACGGTAGTGCTGCCGAATTTTTTATCTTCGCGACGTGATGCGATGGGGACCTTTCATTCTCTTAAGATCAATCTAGAATGCTACAACCCGCGCCGCGGAGCTACCACCAATGTCGCAGGCATCGTTGCACTTGTGAAGCACGGTGCTGCATTTGTGAAAGATGGTGCTGAGATCTCTGCTGCTGATAACACTGGTTTTTCCTTTCAGTGGATATACTTGGCAAAACGCGTCGAGTGAAGGGTTTGTCATTTGTTTCTTGGGAGACACACTGCCAAGGAATACGTGAACAGATATTATTTCAGGTGCACTGCGATGTCGGCAAGCAAATAATTTCCGTGGATATACCTGGAAGAGCGCATTGAGCGAAGGGTTTGATATTCAGTTCCTGGGAGTTAAACTAGAAAGCTTCTTGTCAGCGTAAATACGGCTTCAGTTCAGCCCCGTTGAAGCAAGCCTTTGATATTATAAAAAAGGATACATACCGTTCGTCAATGCACTTTTTTTTGTCTTATCGCAAATTGCGCGATACCCGCAAAATATTCTGGTTTCAGCGGAATATTGGGCAAAGAGTGGGTACATTTACAGTATATTAATTCAATATTGTCACCCGACGTTGGAGATCCAAAGAAAGCGGCGCACTATATATCTACTTGCATAGAACTGAAGTCAACGAAGACGAAGCCGCGGTAAGCCTCTTTAAGTTCTTGGAGTTCGGTCTTCAGCCGTTTGTAGCAAAGCTGGAGCGTCTGGTATTGCTCCTGCAGCTTCTCGCAACGCTCTCTCCACTTCTAGATTAATTGTTAAGCTGGAATAATATATATAACACGGGCAACGCACAGCTGCGGAGGGGCCATTCGGCGGAAGCTGGGAAAATATGAAACTAAGCCCGCGGCAATGAAAATAAACAATTATAACGAACCGCGGGCTTCTTGCTCAGCACGATGATGAGCTCCTGGTTTTTTTCCGTAAGTCCTTCGCATTGCTATGGAAAGGTTGACAGATATATAAATCAACCAAATGTCGGGGTGGTAGGTGACGGTCGCACTTACCCGTTGAAGGTCCGCGTGAGCCTGGGGGAAATATAAAATTAGGTCAGCAGCGATGGCAATAATGGTTGCAACGAACCGCGAGCTTCTTATTCAGCGTAACGGTGAGCTCTTGGTTACTTTCCTCGAGTTCTTCGTATCGCTAAAGCAAGTTTGATATAGAAATGAAGCAAAGGAGTGATAGACGGTCGAACTGACGCGTTGAAGATCTGAGCGAATGTTTTTCTGCTTTTGATATTTCTTCTTCAGCTTCACCTGCGCCTATGGGGTAATATGAGACCGTTGCCGAATTCACCTCGTATCCGTCAGGACGCACCTGGACAAATTTCTGCTCCTATATTGGTGTCGCAATATCGGTGAACGGCAATCGGCGGATACAATGGTCGTACCGATTTCGTAACCTCCACCAAATTCTGGTTGAGTGTATCGATCTCGGCCTTCAACAACTCCACTTGCGCAGTGAGCTTGAACAATTTGTTTTTCTTCGCCTATGAGAATATAATTGGTCAATACTATACTAGGAGAGGAATACTTAACGACTCGCCGTTTGGGCAGGAGCTATCGCGATCGGCTTGCAAACATGGCGGGCATTTTCAGAGACCTGGGCCTGAAAGAGTTCCGCGTCAGAGTTACGCGATAGATATCTGATAAACCAGGGGACGCACGGTTAACTCGCGATTCTGGGCTTTGAGGGAGGCATTTTCCTGTGGTGGCGTGCGCGTCGGCTCGGGGACGTTGATGGACAAGGACAGGGAATGTGTTGCTCACTGCTTTCAAGGCCCTTACAGCTACAAGGAGTTCAGAAATAATGAGCTCGGGATCCATCGTAGAGTGAGGTGGGTAGGTCGAAGATCTAGAGGCTGAACGAGAGTCCTTAAGTAGCAAGAGAGTGACAGGGATTCCGCGTTTAGAAGATGAACGGTTTTTTATGTAATTAATTAGGGAGCGAATGAATACCTTGACCGACCGCTCGCCTGTCGCCCGTCCGCCAGAAATTGGCATGTACTGAATGCATAGATGCAAGGTCGCCGCTCTTCCCGCCGTGACTAGCGCAACTTCCAGATATTGATGCGGCCATTATTTTTACGCTGGGACAAAATGGAATTAAGGGGCCTCTGAAGAAGAGCCGCCGTTCGAATCCGAATAAGTATTGAACAAGTGCGTGGACAACACCCCGGATAGATGAATATGCACGGCCAGAAAATCGAAACCACCATTATATTATCTTCCCGGTCTATGTTTCCCGTTCTGCCAAGTGAGAGAAGTGGACCGGGAAAGAGGCCAAGTGCTGCGGTGGTATTCCAGTAATAAGTATTAGACAAGTGTGGGGGAGACCCCGGAAAGATGAATATGCGCGGCCAGAAAATCGAAACTTCTTGAAGCGCCATTATTTTATGTCTTCCCCGTCTACGTTTCCCGTTCCGCCAAGTAAGAGAAGTAGACCGAGAAGGCAGTCAAGTGCCGCAGTAGTATTCCAGTTAAAGCTGTAGAGGGATGCACGTAAAAAGCAAGTCCGTGTAAAAGTGCAAAAGGCACAGGTCCAAGTCCGAGTCGAGCCGGGTCGAAAGCAGCCGGAAGAAAACAGGACCAAATGTCAACACAGCCTTGTGTGTTTCGTTTTCGTCGATGCTGGCGCCCACGTACTCATCCTGGCTCACGTCCACTTCCCCGAAGACGCCAATTTCTGTTTGCAGTATCTCTCAATCCAAAACAAAATCACCATACCTGCGTGATTCCAGCGACATTGTTATCAAAATCGCGAGCTGACTTGTCGGCGAAGGCCTTGAGGGCGTCTCTATCGCGCCCATTACGCATCGTTCCTCCACGCCTAATCACGCATTGAGTCCGCCTCCGCCCACCCGCTCTGCGCGACGTCCCGACCTCCGCGTGCCTGACGTAGTGCGCCTCCGTCGCAGTTGGCAGATTCGGCGACGCCGCCGCACGCTCCAGCATCAGCGCCGCTGTCACTGCTTCTTCTTCCATGGACGACTCGACCACCCGCGTCCTGCAGCAGCACCCAACGCCACAGTATATCTGGCTGCTGCGCGACGCCCTGACGTCGTGCAGCCCCGTGTGCGCCCACTTCTTATCATCTGCATTCACAGCATTCACAATCCACGTCCGCGTTCTCGCAGCCATCAAGCTATTTCACATTCTGGCGCGTCGTCGGGCTCCACGCCGCACTACGCGTGGATGGTTATCCACATGCCCGCAGGTCCAGATGATGGCTGACGAGGGCGAGCGCGACGGGCATGGAAGCTGGAGAGGATATGCGGGTGGGGAGGAGGCTGCCCCATAATACTGAGAGGAAAGCTGCTTTCCGCGAACTCGCTGACGTGAAACGGGCAGGTAGATAGTGGTGAGTCGCACAACCGCTCTATGCAGCACAACTTTTTTCTAACGTACCAGCCCTACAAGGCGTCCCTGACCCGTGGATATTGAGCGACCGACTTTCTCTCCCGAACATTCACCTATAAGGCTCCAATCATTTCCGTTCGCAAACGGTTGCGAACGGTAAAAACCGTTTTTATTTCCGTTTGGTTTGTGCGGGTGGAGAAACGGTTCGACAAACGGTTCGGAACGGTTTTTGTGCCTTCGAAATGACCCAGAGTGCGGCCAGTCCAAGTAATCCGTTTTTGCGGCACCAATCCCGTCGGATCATTGTTGCACAAGCTTTGCATCATTCCTTCTCGCCGTGGCCAGCGAGCTCCTTGTTCACTTCGCGCGGAGCCCGCTGGCCACGTCGTCGGAACAGGCGCGAACGTATAAAATGTGACTTTTTTTGTGACGGGACGCGCCAGATCACACGGAGCTACCACCATGGCGCCGCGCGACGTTCCTGACCCATCTCTCATGTTGCAAGGCTCCCGCAGCCGTACCGCGTCCACACACCTGACCAATGCAAACAATTCGGAAGCTCCCAACGCTGCCCATCAACACCTCGTTGAGCAGGCGCGCGTTAAAGCTGGTATGTTATCTTCCCACAAATAGACATAATCTGACGCGTCTATATTAAGGTGTCGTACTCAGGAAGCTCACGGACAGGATCAGCGATCTAGCTCCTTCTCTGCCAGCCACCATCCCCGAGGGAACAATAGACGACAAGATCTATCATGTGCTCACAAATATTGTAGGCCACGATGAAGACAGCGTCGCATCAACTTTCAATCGCCGTTTCGACATCCTCTTCAAGGAGGACGCTCAGTGCCGTGATGATGAAGGCCGACTTCGAATCGTTAGGCGAGGCGAGATGGGGATGCTGATGGTTGTGAAGTATCTCCGTACAATCAAGTGGAGCGCGTCCGATGTGGATCTGGAGGGGGCGCGACTTAAATTGGAGCGTGTTGTGAAGGAGATGGAAAGTATCAGGTACGTCAATGCATATCTATTTATAATCTTCATCCTAATCTCAATGGTAGCGTGCCTAATACTTCCGAGCCCAAGAAAGCGAACTCCAAGGAGAATGCTTCGACAGCGCCGATGGGGAAGCCCAAGGACACCGGGAAGGGGAAAGAGAAAGGGCCGGTGACGCTCGACAATATGTTTGACCGTCAGTATATTTTCTACCACTGGAATACGACTATTAATATATGTATATATATATATATATATATCAGGTGTTATGGAACCGAAAGGCAAGAAGCAGCGGGCAGACAATAATTACAAGCCACGCAAGCACCGCGGTCCTGTCCTCTTGGAGGAAGAGGAAGATGACTTTGAAGATGTAAATGAGGACGCTGCACCAACTACGGCGAGTGATTCATACATTCGGTGGTACCAACTAACACAATAAAATTAGGAGTCGCGTAAACGGAAGCTTCTCGTCGTAGAGGGTGAGGACATAGATGCCGCTAAACAGGTGCGTCATTATACATTTGTTCTGGAGCAGATTCTAATTTTAAATATCAGCGTCTGAAGAAGAAGGCCAAGACCAAGACCAAGCCCAAGACCACGTCGACTCCAGCCTCGGATCCGCCCAATGTCGAAGTAATCGAGGTTAATGATGAATCTGACGATGAGCCTCGCCAGGGCGGAAAGCGGGGGCCCAAGAGCACCTCCCGTGATCACTTCTTCCCTCCCAAAGCCGTTACGGTGGATCGGGAGAAGCGGTGGGAGTTTAAATGCAGGCACTGCACGACGTAAGTACATTCGGTTTCTTCACCCTTAATTTCTGACATTGTATTATATTAGATCCATCACTGTCAAGCGTACGGTCGAGAAGGACCAACTCTTCGGCGACGAGAGCCCGCAGCCAGCCCTCGGACGGCTTGCGACGCATAACAAGTCGCACGGGGATATTCCTCTCCCGGAAGACGTTGAGCCAGGACTCACACGCGGCATTTCAGCAGCGAGTGCTAAGATCATGGAAGAGTTCCTGATCGACGGAAAGCTCAACCCCGCCATTAATCCTACGCAGGCTAACTTTTTGAAAAATTTTGCTGCCTGGATCATTGAGGACGACCTGCCATTCTCTACCGGTGAAACGGTCGGGATTAACAGGTTGTTCAAGTTCATGCACTCTCGTTATCAGCTTCCCAGTGACACCACAGTTCGCAACACGCTGGCAAAGTTGTACGCCGAGATGTATGACACGCTCAAAGAGGAGTTAGCAGTAAGTTACATCTAAATTTAAGTCCCTGCCGACGCTGATTGAGCCAGAATGTCAAATCCAAGATTTCTACTTCAGAAGATACGTGGACGACACGATCTATGATGTTTACCTTCGCTGGCACGATCGGGAGTTGGATCACGGAAGACTGGGAACTCGTTGAGCGTGTCCTCGACTTTCATCCCATTTCGGATAAAGACCACGAGGGGGAGTATGCCGCCATTAGCCTTGCGGACCTGGAAGTTCTTGAAAAGATGAGTGGATACTTCGCTCACATTGTCGAGTTTTTGCACTGACTAGTCACCTATTACCTCTTCGCAATATCTCTCGATAATGCGCCAACCAATGACGTCCTCATACGCGCGCTCTCTCGCATCTTGCGTGAGAAATTTGATATCCAGTTTGTGCCCGAGAATTCCCAGATCCGTTGCCTCGCGCACATCGTCAACCTTGTCGTCCAGAAGCTTCTATCCACTCTCAACGAAGCCACTGATCCTGACCTCGAGGACTACTATCTTCGCAACAAGGATCTTCCCTTTCACTACGACCCCGAGGATGATCCTGACTTGAGAGACATGGAACAAGAGGTATTTAACGAGGATTTGGATGAAGAGGATGATGCCGAAGAATCCACCGCAAGCTTCATGACTGCGGCGGGCGCAGGCGAGTTAGAAAAGCTTACACCGCTCCAAAAGGTACGAGATATTGTTGGAAAATACCATTCTGACTTGAATGTTGCAGCTACGACTCTCTGCAACGAAGATCTGTTCTTCTCCCCAACGCCGGAAGCGCTTCAAAACGACTGCGCAACAAATCTACAAGGACGAGTGCGGGCTGTCGGGGCGAAAGCTGTCTAGTCTAATGGTAATTCATGACGTGAAGCACCGCTGGAATTTTACCCATGCAATGATTCAACGTGGTCGCCTACTCCGTAAGGTCTGTTCTCACTTAATTACCTGTCCTCGTTGCTAGCTGCTCATGAACATTTCAGGCGATAGATAAATGGGTAATTGAACGGGAGGAGCTCCGTTACCTGCTTCTCTCGAGCGACGAGTGGAAGCTCCTTGAATCTCTGGGGGATATTCTAGAGGTTCGTCATCACTCTATTGACACTTGTTTGAGCTCATAAATGGCTAGATATTCACCCAGGTTACGCTCCAGATGTCGCGCTCGAGCACGCCGACTTTACCATGGGTCCTGCCGATGTACGAGTATATGCTCAAACATTTGAGGGCATGCCGAGACAATGTCGGCTTACTCAAACCCCTGCGCGATGAGGCGGAAGCGGGCTTGGCAAAGCTCGAAATATATTATGCCAAGGCTCGGGGGTGTCAGCTGAACGTCATCGCAACTCGTATGTCCTCGTCTCTCAATAGAATTCGTAACGTGCATTTTTATTTCTTATATTCAGTGCTCCACCCCTCGTTCGGGCGTTCCTGGTTCAACAAGATGGGCTCAGATCGAGAAGAGAGCGCAAAAGTATTATTTGAGCATGCTTATATCTCCTACCAGCAGATTCACAATGCCGAGAACCCTGCTTCTTCCCAGAAAAGTCGGCTTTCTCGACCAGGAACGCACAGCGCATTCCTGGACGATGTTTGCATGGTGGACGTTGAAGAGCAGGATTTGCCAGTGGTTGGCGAGCTGGAGCGGTTTTACGACGCCAGAAAGACTTACGGGTCCGGAGTATTGAACAATCCTCTAGCTTGGTGGAAGGTGAGCGCAATTTCGGAAGGTTAAATTCGGAGAACTAACATCTCTGTCAAAGGCACACGAGCGCGACTTTCCTATTATTGCGAAGATGGCGCGCGACTTCCTTGCTATTCCCGGAACCAGCGTGTCCGTAGAGCGGCTCTTCTCGAAGTCACGTCATTTGTGTCATGAAGCCCGTGGATCGATGAAGGCGGAGACAATTATGGAGGCGATGTTGGTGAAGATGTGGATCAAGGCGGGGCTTTTCAAAAAGGCCTCTCTGCAGTGCGGCAGGCCATAGAACGATACTCCATTACTATATACCGTATGTTTATCATAAAATTATAGCTGCTAAAAATACCGTTCCTAAACCGTTTCTAACCGTTTCTAACGGTTTCCTTTCCGTTTCCGTTTGGTTTTCCCAGAATCGCAAACGGAAACGGAACGGTTGGAGCCTTATTCACCTAGCTTGTTTAACCCTTTGGTGAGCAGCCTCGGCGATATCCACGTGTGATCTCTGATCTTACTCTCAGGTATCCTTTGTCTTCTATCGATTCATCTGGGGTATCCATCTCGTATTTTATTATATTTTGGCTCATGTACGTCTGAATTATGTCTCTTTTTTGTTTTACTGCAGTTGGAGGGCCCAGTTCGAGGACATCTGCACATTCTTTCTCATGCCTTTGCACTGAATTACTCAGGATTCATCACTTTCTCGCCTCGTGAATTGTTTTGGCGTGCCGAGTTTAGCTTCGAATCTATCAGCAAATGCTTCTCCGCTCAGAACTGGTGAACTGCGCGAAGGTGCTCTCTTTGTATCTAACGACTAACCCCGTATTTTAGTCATGCAGTTTCCAACTGCATTGTGGGTGCACCACCGATTTCCCCCTTGCCGACGACGCATCATTAAAACCCAGAACTTATTTGACGGCGTCATCATCTAGCCAAGAATAGCCTCGATGGCGCGAGTTGACACGGGCTTTATACGATAAGCAGGGCGTATCGCACTCAGTAGATTGCAGCAGGATACAAGGAGCAGTACTGGTGATCCGGAAACATGTATCTCACTTCAATCTATATTCATACCTGATTTCGGGACGAAGTTCGACTTCAACGGAGCCCTCCACAGTGATAGCTTTCGTTTGAATGATAGAGTCCATGCAATTGTGGGCACGATAAGTTCCGTACGGTTCGGACAAGAATAAGGATTCGCTGAGTACAATACAAGGTCAGAAAAAGCTATCACAGTTGATTTGTAGGGTTGCAAGAACGCTTATGTACGGCTGCAGCGATGTCACTAATGGTTGTCTGCATCATGATTAGTTGGTATGCGGAAGAAATATCAATCTCGCACCAGGGAACTTTTCTCCATATCTCCATTGCAAAGCATAATCACTGCGGGGATCACCCTCGGACATCTCGACACCCTGTGCAAATACTGCACCAATGCCTGCGGGATTTTCAACTAACCCCAAAGACACTCTGTAAGGCTTGACGTTGAGTTGGAGGGAGCGCAGTGGTACCACGGCATCCTTCCGTGATGCCAAAAACTGTGCGAAAGTCGCATAGGGGAATTCGAAGTTGGAACAGGTTTCTACTTTCAGGTTTCTGACGAGGGGCAGTACCAGCGGACGGGAAGCTGCGGCAAAGAACGGATCTCCATGATCGATGATCAGTGTGTCGAGCGAGGGGAGGAGTTCAAGGAATCGCTGCCATTCGTCGTCTGTCATCCTGTTACCCCAGAACTCAAAGTATCGTAGGGAACACGACGATCGTGCCAAGAATCCAATGAGGACTTCGGGCCGTACATCATATGCGGCCAGGTTTTGGAGATTCGGGAGTACAAGAGAATCTAGAACGCACACCGACGTGTCTAGGGATTCCAGATTGGGATGTGTTGTGAGAGAAAATGGCATGTCGCCGTGGCCGGACAAGCGCTCTAATACGAGTTCAATAAGGTAGGGGCAGGTCCGCAACATGTGGTGCAACTCGGCTTCTGAAGTATCTGACCCGAACGAGATCGTTAGGCTCGTCAACATTGGGTAGATGCCGAGATTGGCCATAGAAATGTTTGTGTTCAAGGTGAGCTCGAGTACGGAAGGCAGATCCTCGAGTATGACGACCCCGTCTGCAAGTGGCTCTATGGCGCCAATTGTGAGTTTGCGCAGGGAGGGCGGCTGTAACTTAAAATTGAGTTGTAGATCCAGCACGTCGGTGAGGGAAAGAGTGAGCGAGAAATGGCGGAGCTGGGATGAGTAGGTCTGTAAGAGCGCACTCGGGGAGGGGACGAGTGCCGGATATGAATGGAGGCATAGTGAGAGCGGAAAACCTTTGGCACGCCGTAGCTGCGTGGCGAGGAATTCCCGAGGAGGGTTCGGGCGCGTTTCGACTGGTCTTATGTACACGGACGCCCAGAGCTCGCTCGTTTCGAGGGCGATTTCTCGCCACTGACGGCAGATCTGCGCGACGAGGAGCGGCGCGGTGCTGCGCGACGGCTGCAGATGTGAATCGGTTGGACGGCAAATAATGAAAATCTGCGAGACGATCTCAGTGGGAAGTGTGAGGACAGGAAATACGACGCGAGCGAGGGCGGACTGCAATTGCTGTTGTTCTTTTTCTGAGTCTCTTTGCTTGGCTTCCAGAAGGGCCACAAATTCCCGATGCGTAGCGTCAAGGTGGGCAATTTTTTGTCGATGATTGGCCTCGAGCAGGGCAATGTCGGATTCCCGCATCGAAATCTCTCGCTGTACTTTCTCGAGCTGGGCGCGTTGGGCAAGTGGAGAGAGAGAAAAAGAATCGCACAATTCAATGGGAGAAACTGGTTCCATTGGAAGGCGAGTGAATGAGGCCAGGCGCGAAAAATGAGATGGAAGAAGGAAGGAAGGAAGCCTGACAAATACTGATCGGCTCGGTCAAAATACGGGCATGTTGAATAATCCGGGGACGAGGGGCAGTGATATGGCATGCAGTACTGGCCCCTGAATATTCTTTCGACTAGGGCCCTAGACAGATCAAAGCAATTGCGAGAGGCCTTTAATTCAAAATAAATAATTATCAGCCTTGTGTTCAACTTGTGTTTGACTCTGATTGAAGATAATGCTGAGGCAGTTCTTGGGTAGTTCTTCTACGTCTTTTTTTTTCGTGTGCGACCTGCATAAAAAGGGGAGCATGGGAGCGCCAGATATACAATAGAATTGAAAACCGCCCCAATGGAAGCCGGGAATTGGCAAAGACGACGATTTGATAGTCATCTTCAGCGCTTCATTTTTGCCACTCGTCTATGTACGAATTCTAGCATCAAACCTAGGCGAAGCCTGGCTCTGCAATATTTATGGAAAACATCCATGTCGAAGAAAAACGGCGCTGCGATCTGTGATCCTGTCATTCGCCTCTTCTTCTCTTGCTTTTATCATGCGACTGAAGAAGAAGGTTGGAAGATGGGCCCTTGCGCGATACACATGCGTCTGGACAACCCTCTACCCGCGCTACAGCCCCCACAGCCGCCACAAAACACCTTGCGGGGACGTCTGTCGCTTGTGACTTGTCTGCCTCTCAAGTGCGAATCTACTGCCAAACGCACTTGAGGAGAAGTGGGACCCCAGAGAATCGCAGCCCGAAGACCACGAGGAATACCACGCCCCCGAGGCAGAAGCCGATCAGGAAACGGTCGACTTTGACCCAAGAATAACCACACACGGGACGATCGCGGACATGTTCCGGATATTCGCGAGAGGTGCCTATAACCTCCATGATGTTGCCCCAGACACTCACGCGGCGGGAAAAGCCGGGGAAAGGGACAGGATGTTCGGAGACGGCGAGACCCGTACGCGAAGGCTGCCGAGGGCCCGTATGAAGAGACGGACCCCGAGCAACCAGCGCGTTAGCGCCAAAACAGGGCTGTGGTGGGTGGGAGAAAAACAAGCTAGAAGGCTTGAGTGAGCGTAGAAAACGCGAAGATTTTGCTGCAGTTGGAGACGGAAGCAAAGTGATGGAAGCGGCTGTGCCGCTGTCAAACAATTCACACGCGGTATCTAATCTTATCTAGCTTGCCTACCACTCAGGCTGGCTCGCAAGCTCGTCTCGCCTGAGCTCACAAATAACTAAGTCAATGGAGCATATTCTCACCAAGTGCGACGTCCGGGACAATCAGAGGTCTGGGAACTAGCGAGCAAGCTGTGGAGTATGAAAACGGGAGAAGATCGGTAACAAGGGGCCGTCGGAATTCGAAGTTTGGATATAATGTTCGGCTTTGACGTGAATTTTGATGCTGAATCCGAAAATACACTCACCTAAGCTCTAGGATGAGTATTCACGGCACTAGAACACAATACTTTATTACCCGATTGAGTGAAATGATGGGCATTTGACGTGTACAGCCCCTCCGAAGACGGTAATTTATCACGTGAGTGATTCTCGGACCTAGCCGCCGAGTTTTCAACGACGTCGAGAACAGCCCGGAAAATTTGGAGATGCTGTAGGAAGGAGCGGGCACATAGGTAGAGGTGCCCTGTAAAAAAACTTTGGGATTTGGGTCATTTTTGAAGGCGTGGGAGGCATTTTGATGGGGGTATGGGGGGGGGGGGGGTCTCCGAAGTCGACCTTAAAAAACTTTTCAACCCTAGTTCCATTTTTCGAAAGCCGACGGCCCCTTGATCGGTAATGGGGTTGTAATGGGGCAAATCATGTCATGCGCGACGATCAAAAAGCGCGACGCAGCCTGAGGTACGACGCGTCTTTTCAGAATCCTAGTCTTGGAATCGGCCCATCTCATCTGGAGATTGAGAAATGAAAGAGTGATAAGAGCCAAGAATGCGACATCCTCACACGAGATTCACAACCGGTACTGCGCGGGTAACGAATGGCGTAAAATATGGCAAGAAAGCCATTAGAAAAGAGTTCGTCAAGAAAACATGGAAAAGAGTGCTCGAAAATGAGGAATACCTCCTTGAAGATTGGACATGGGAGACCGGGGTATTAGTGGTTATCGGTGGAGCCGGCGATGAAGGAAGCTTGATGGCGTAAGCTGTCGGGCCTACGGAGTCGATGAAACCGGAGCCCCACACAACGTGCCACGCGAAGGCGGGTACAAGTGCGATTGCGCACTTCCTCGGGTGGTAGACAAATTTCCTCTGGCCGGGTTTTAATTCCAAGGTCGCTCACTAACGGGTTGCGGGCGGACGACTATGTCGGCCTGAATGTCCAGGGTGTCGCCTGCGGATACCTCTGACAAACAGGAAGCAGAAATGCTGTTGCTCAATACCAATAGGGATGCTCAATTCTTATCCAGTGGGCTCGTCCCGTGGGTTTATTTGCTCAGAACACATATAAATGAGTCCTTTGTCCCGTGGATTCTATTTGTTAGCCCACGGGCTAAGAATTGAGCGCACCTATACAACGTTCCACCAAAAAAAAAAAAAAAAGTGCGAATCGTGATCCCATCTCATGATGTCAGTTTCATCCGCTGATCGGCCCGATCGCGATGTCGCGCTCTTCCTCGTACCACCCCACTGTTTCCTCGATAACCCGAAAACCATGCAAGGATCCTCCTCAAGCTTGCGCTTAAAACAGTGCGCATCCGCATCTGAGATCATATTCTCCCGTCCTCCAATCTTCTCCTCTTCCTGAACAAGTGATTCCACATGTATATGCTCTCCAGACGACCGGACACGCCTTTCCTTCCTTTAAACCGTGCGTCAACGGTCAAGACTGCCGTGTCGGCACCCGTCTATCTTTGTCAGTGGATACACCACCTGTTGAGTCGTCTTGTCAGTGGATACTTGCACCTATATACCTCCTACCTACCTACATACTTACTCCCGCTGCCTGATCCGCACTGCGTGCAATTTATCCCAAGTATCCATGCCTTTAATAAATGAAAAGTATTACTCCCCGCCCAATAAACGAATTATCACTCTCCTATATTCATCCATCCGTTCCTCATCTCTCTCTCGGCCGCGTATGTACCCTTCTCCCAACCAAACGAGCCCAAAGTGAACGCCCGACGACGCGGAACAGATATTATGAATGAAAATGTACCAGACACAGCGCTGGCTCCTCAATTAAGTAGGCTTTTTATTTAGCTACGCATCTCCAAATATTGTAAAACAAATGAGGCGGCCCGAAACTGAATTTAATATATCTGATTTGGGACTTGGTACAATCTAATTGCTAATCTAATCTATCAAAGTCCAAATCAAAGTCCACGAAACTTCAAGTATCGCCGCGCCTTTTGCCAGCGATAAAATTCAATTCAAAAAATGGGGAATAAACACTCTTGACATGAGTTCCAAAACTCAAGATATCAAGCCTGTTGATATCCCTGTCGATACTTGAGATTTTGAATTAGATTTAGAGGAAGCTGAAATGAGAAAAATGAAATCTCATTTAAATGGGTTTGAAACTGGATGAGAAACTTCAGGATTAAAACACCACTAAACCCATTGGCAGATCGTCTGCAGATGCTCATCGTCACTCATCTTCGCGTCAAGACAATGACTGATGATCTGCCGACGATGATCTGCAGATGATCTGCAGATGGGTTTAATGGTGTCTGAAACCTAAAGTTTCCTATCCAGTTTCACACGCCTTTAAACGAGAACCTATTTTTCTCATTTAATCTTCCTCTCAACCTAATTCAAAATCTTGAGTATCGACAGGGATATCGACACACTTGATATCTTGAATTTTGGAACCCTTCAAGATCATCTATTTCTTATTTTTTATATTGCATTTTGTCGCTGGCGAAAGGTGCGGCGATACTTGAAGTTTCGTGGACTTTGATTTGGACTTTGATAGATTAGATTAGCGATTAGATTGTACCAAGTCCCAAATCAGATATATTAAATTCAGTTGCGGGCCGCCTCATTTGTTTTACAATATTTGGAGATGCGTAGCTAAATAAAAGGCCTATTTAATTGAGGAGCCAGCACTGTGAGAACAAAAAGCGTTCGTGAACTTTTGATATACAGCACAACCCGTGACAAAAATACGTGATCAACCTTAGCAATGATCTGTCTCCAGAGTCGAACTGGGGCCTCCCACATAATATCTTGCCTGTCAGCGTAGTTATTGTGGGTGCGCTGCCGAGTGTTCTGGCAGGTCCTTCTGTTGTTTGAATTGAACCATAATAAATAGCGGAGGGTTCTGAGTAAAATGATACAGTCCGGAACAAAAGTCGGACTCCACACGAGAATGACCAATCCCAAAGTGGAACTAGGTCCGCCCACGTAATTCCTTCATTGACCATCAAGTTATGGTGGGTGCGCTGTCGAGTGCGCCAACGGGTCTTTTCCTCATATTAATTAACCTAAATATGTACGCTGGTGGGCCTGGCGGCAGAAGGCCTTGAGAAAAAGACTTGAACGAGCTGGACAAAAATAAATCAGTGAATGACGGGATGACTTGTTCCGGAGTCGAACTGGCGCCTCCCACATAACTCTCTTCGTCAATATCGAATTATTGTGCGTGGGTGCGCTGCCATCTGCACCAACGGGTCCTCCTGGAAACCTAATTGAACCACAATACATGGCTCTGAATTTAAAATAAAACAACCCGACACAAAAAATGAGATTGTACATGATCACGACGTGTCCCAGAGTCGAACTGGGCCTCCCGTGGAGTAACTGTGGGTGCGCAAAAGGTCTTTCTGTTATATTAATATATACAGTAGCAGAAGGCTCTGAAGTTAAAATGAATCAACTAGAACAAATGCTAGGAAGCAGATCGAACTGGGGCCGCCAACTGACAGGAGGGGATGTACTGGGGATGTGGATGGGTCAACTTGTACGTGCACTACCAAATGTACCTACAGGCTGATTACCATGCTATATACGCGGAAGGCTCTGAACTTGAGCAGAGCAGCCTCGTATGCAAGCAAACTCAATGTTCGACAGTTACAGTCGTTTTCCAAAGTTTGTACGGTTTTTACGAAATGGTGGTGCTCGATTTTTGCTTACAGTATTTGTTGCTGCGTCTTCAGCTGTGCAGCCGACAGCTCCACCACTCCACAAATGCTCCACTTCTATATGTCCGCACGCCGTTGAGCTCGTCCCAAACAAGCGCATTTCCGACGACAAAAAGAAAACAGTAATTTACCTGTACTACCGCCGCCACCTCAAGCAAACCGACATTGCGGCGGACGTTCAACTATGCCTCAGTTCTGTCGAAAAGAATTTGGCGCGCTATCGTCGAGATAACGTACATCGTAGTGAGCTGTGGAGCGCGGTGGAACCAACTTGGAGGCAGCGGTGGGGCTTGGGTGGAGCCATGACGTGCAAAGAGGCTGCAGCAACAAATAGAGAGAGGTAAGCAAAAATTGAGCACCACCATTTCGTACTCACGTTGGCTCGCTCAGCCTCGGCCATCGGCCATGATGCCAAATTGCCTGAAATTCGTCATATTGTATGACACGCCTACCAGTTAATTTAGATGGGGACATTCTTTACCCCACGCATCCGAAAAATGTTCCGTCAAGCTCTATGGCGCCCGTTTGTGCAATAATACTCGCCGGGTAGCACTATTCTCATTGAAAATAAAGTATTAATACCGGTTCACAGGGTTGAACCCAATTCAACCTGTGAAAACTAACACTAGACCCTGTTATTTCTTAGACATAGGTACATACTCTGGCCGTGCAGATAACTGCGGTGTGAAGGTCAATGCAGCGACGCCAGTGTCCGCGATTTACACTCAATTCTGCATTTCTGTAGTTACAAAAATATTGAACCGTTTGTTCAAGTCCGACTTGGCCGTTGAACCGTTTAACCGGACAGTTATAAATTCTGGCTTCACCAGACTTCTTCAGTTCACAGGCATCCGCAGCGGCTATTAGGCCAATTTTCCAGTTTTCTGATTAAAACGGTTAAACGGAACTTGAAGCAATCGCAGCCATCCCAATGGCATGGTGAAATCTGGACCATCATGGCTATCACCCAGTTCAAGCAAATTCGTCTCTGCAAGAGCTGACGCTCACAGACATATTCCACATCCCGTGTAATTACATGCTTGGGGCCGCTGGTTAAGATGGTTCAATGATATTTCGTCATAGCCATCTTGGTCGGGAACCAAGTATATATGGATACGGCACCGCTTCCTATTAATGAATAATAGGCTTGGTAACGACTTGGTGAGTAAGTCGGTGACAAGGCGTAAGCTATCGCCGAGAATGCTCGCCAATGGCGGTCTTGAGCTATGAGTAATTAAATGGATCTTCGATCAAATAAGGAGGTTGAACCCGCTTTACATCAGAGTCAACTTGTGAGCATTTTTATATAAGTAGCGTTGAATCCTCCTCATCTACATCATCGCTCCTTTTCCTGATAACCATGACCCTCAAACTATTTGGCTCCCCGATCTCCACCTGCACCAAGCGTGTTGCGACTGTCCTCATCGAAAAGAAGGTCCCATTTACTTTCCAAAGCATAGATATTGTGGCTGGCGAACACAAGTCCAAGGAGTTCAGAGCACACCAACCCTTCGGGCAGGTCCCATACATCGTGAGCCGACCTTTTGCGTATTTAATTCCGGCCACTTTCTGAAGGTACTGAGTAGGATGACGACGGCTTCATTCTGTACGAAAGCCGCGCCATCTGCCGCTACATCGCGGACAAGTACCCCAACCAAGGCACGAAGCTCGTACCGACAGACCTCAATGGAAAGGCCGTCTTCGAGCAGGCCGCATCCAATGAATACTCGAACTTCGATCCCTTCTGCTCCGGGGCGGTCAGCGAGGCCGTTTTCAAACCGTAAGCCTGTCGCTAGTTCCGAGCCTCTAGCCTGATTCAATTATAGCATGATTGGTATGGAGACCAACAAGGCCAATCTTGAGGAGAACCTCAAGACACTTTCTGCGAAGCTCGACGTATACGAGGTCATTCTCGGGAAGCAAAAGTACCTTGCCGGAGACGTGCGTACATCCGCTGATATATCCCAGCCCGTCGTTTATAATCCATTTTAATATCCACAGGAAGTGACGCTCGTCGACTTGTTCCACCTTCCGTACGGCGCCATGCTGGAGCAGGCCGGCAGTGACCTTATGACCACCAAGGGCCCCAACATCACCAGGTAGGCCGTTTTTGTTTCTACCCGCATCCGCGGACTGATTACCGGATCCACAGATGGTTCAATGTTCTCCAAGTGCGGGAGTCGTGGGTGGCAGTCAAGGACGGGATCTCAACAAAGACTTCGTACTGAACACATTCCGGACGAACGAAGTCCAAATAAGTGTATAAACTGGTTCTTCAACAACAATTTAAGATGTTGAAGTTCGATTCCATTTATCTTGCCTGTTCTGTACTCGTTTTCAGATATATGCGAGAGGAACGGTCTGTTCCAGATTTGAGAAACGATGTCTTTGTCAATCCCAGGTAAATTCATTTCTTAATATATTGTGGTTAGTATCGACGAATCCACGAAGCCGCCGCAAGTGCATATCTCCATGCGCTGGCCCTCGAGCATGACCCGTCCCAGAATCGAACTGGGGCCTCCAATTGATGCAGAGTTATTGTGGGTCCACTATCGAGTGTGCTAAGAGGTCTTACCCTCATAAATTGAACATAATATATGTGGTAGTAGAAGCCTCTGAATTTAAAATGAAACATCCCGGAACAAAAACGCTGGCGAACTTCTGAAATACGACCCATCTCAAAGTCGAACCGGGGCCTCCCTCATGACTCTCGGAGGTCATTCAGTTATTGCCGGTGGGTGCGCTGCCGAGTGCGCTAACAGGTCGTTCTGGTATCCTAATTGAGCTACGGCATGGAGCGGACGGCTTGAGTAAAATGAAATGAACAAGCCAAAAGAAAAGTCGAAGAGGTGGTCATCGATGACCTGTCCCAGAGTCGAACCGGGGTCTTCCACATGACGTTTGGCTCAATTCTAGTTATTGTGGATGCGCTACTTTCTGTGCCAACAGGTCTTTCCTCATATTAATTGAACCATAATATATCCAGTAGTGGCCATGGGGCGGAGCGCCTTGAGAGAAAGCCGGCGCGCTGCCAGGCTGGGCTTTGTACAAAAGGAAATGACTCCGAACAAAACCACAGAATACCAGTAATGATCTGTCCCTGATTCAAACTGAGACCTCCCATATACCTTGTTCAATGACACTCATTTACTGTAGGTGGTGTATTGCGGAGTGCGCCAACAGCTCTTCTACTATATCGATTGAACCATGAATATTTGCGAGTAATAAATTTGTGATTAAATGAGCCAAGGGGGACAAAAACATGATCCGATTCTTAAATGACCCATCTCAGAGTCGAACCAGATCCTCCCATAACTCCCTTGAACAATATCAATTTATCGTGAGCGCTGCGGCATGCGCTAAAGGTCATTCTGGTGTGCAATATCTAGGGAACCTATCAATGAAATCGAATGATTGAATGGCGGGGACAACAAAAATGTTTGTAGGATAAATTCCGACTAAGTCTTAGGCAATTCTGTCTGCCGTAATAGGTGCTTAGGCGCGGAGTTTGCAGCTGCGCTGATGGATGGTGGAACGAGCGAACGAGAGAGTAGAAGCTGAGATCTGAAATTACACCAAATCCGACCTCTCGGACTGAGCCAGATCAAGGATCATGTACAATTATTGTATGCGACCTGCTCAAAGGCTTACTCTTCTATTCGCAGGTTAATAAGGTGTTTGTGCATGAACCTTTTTTTACTTGGAAAAAACAAGGATAAGGAATGTAAAAGAAAACACATGAAAAAATGGAAATGACCTGTCCCAGGATTGGACTGGGGACTCCCGCTAAGACTCATTTTGGCTTTGGAATATGTCAGCGGGCGCACTACCAGCTGTGCCGTCAGGTCTGTGTTAATTGCTGTCCGCACGGAATCGTAGAAAGTTGAACTGGCTTCGGCCGAAGAACTGATGGCTGATCCACAATCAAATTTCAAGCTCCGAGACTCAGCCGATCCCATTTTTGTCCTCTCCCTCATCGCTCAGAAGTTGGAACGCCCAGATGCAACTACCAATGGCGGTAAGGCTCGATTTTTGTTGAGCCTACAGGTAATGACTAGCATCGGGTAAAAAAAATCACCTCAAGCATAAGCGTACATATCACAGTCGCTTTCTCCAAGTCTCCTCGCTGTTACTGACCGCGTTGGACCAAACAGTTCTTTATGCGTGTAACTGACACTTTCTGGTTTTCCTTGGCATTTTCGACCGCCCTCCCGCTCTCCCACATATTGCTGCGGCATGCCTCAAGCTCATACTTGCACTTACCGACTCTTCGCATGTCAGATCAAAGCCGCGCCGAAGCTCATCGCGCATGCCACAACATGACCACATTCGCTCGCTTCTGCGTCGCACAGCCCACCCTCGCGACGGAGGACGGCAAGTACCTCTTCAAGTACGCGCCCGACACGCCGGCACTCATGCGCGAATCGCCCACGGCCGTTTACACGGCGCTACCAAACAGATGATCGAGGCCATCGTGCGTGTGTCACCGAGTCGCTGCCCATAGTTATAGTGCCCGGTGCCCATCAGCCCTCCCCTCGCCCCTACCCCCCGCGTTCGCCCCCAACACCCACCTTGCGCGAGCCTTCCGCCGCCGCAAGAGCCGCCCAGCCTGCGCTCCTCGCGCGGCTCCTCCATACTGCGTGCGCAGGGCTCCACCGCCTCGCTCTCCCCCGCGCTCTCCCTCCTGCGCCACACGCACCCCGTCCCCCGCCCCGTCCGCCTGCAGCAGCGGCGCACCCCCCGCATACTCCGCCACCGCATTCTCCAGCGCCGAGCGCGTGAACTCGCGCACGCCCTCCCCCATATTCCCGCACGACCGGCACGAGTACCCTTCCCCCCGCGCGTGACGTACGACGAGCACGAGGACGAGTGGGTGCGCGTGCCGTCCTTACCGCACTCGCCCTCCACCGCCGCGCACCCGTCCACCACCACACGCAGCACATGCTCCGAGCGATTTCTCTCTCGCACGTTCGAGTTTGCTGAGCCCGCGGACGGCGGGTCAAGCTGGAACCGAAGTGGGGGCGCGGCGTCGTGGGCGGGTAGGGCAGCGGGTGGGGCTCCGCAGCGCAGGGCCTGAGGTCGTCAGCCGGCTGAGGGGGCTCAAGATGAAGTGAGGTTGCTCTTTCCTCATTGTTAGCTGTGCGGTCCTCGTTGTTGGCTGTGTGCTCCTCTTGTCTGTGCGCAGCTCCCCGCTTTGTCGGCTGAGGGGTGTCATCTCGACGCGGCCGCACGGGACGAAGCGCTTTGGAGTACGGGGGGCGGGAGTATATTACGGGTACAATTAATACGTTCACGTTTCGGGGTGTGGGTACTCTAATACGGGTTATTTCATTAATAGCAGGTACGTGGTGCTTAATAGCGCCGGGACGAGGTGCTTGTACATACTGTACATAACTGCTGTTGTAATGGAATGAAATGGGTCGTTCGGGCGGTGTGTGCGTTGGCGGCTTAAAATCCAGGGCGCTTTTAAATTGTGTCATCACAGTCCGCGGTGGAACAAAATCCAAGTGGAATAAGAAAGGAATCGACACAAACAAAAAATGGGGGCGAGACCAAAAAAAGGAAGTTGCAGGTAGGGACACGCCCTGTCCCGGGTTCGAACCGAGTCCTCTCCCAGAATCCGACAATATAGAAATAGATGGCACGAGCGCGCTTCCGACTGCGCCAACAGATCTCCTTTCCTCGTGTTTTTAATTCAATTCCAACCTAACATGTGGTGGCTGGTGGAAAAAAACAAATTTCTCCTGATGACCTGTCCCAGAGTCGGAGTCAAACTAGGCCCTCCACATAATGGATGGAATTGAACAGTTATTGTGGGTACACTAACCACTGCGCCAACAGGTCCTTCTGTTGTCTTAATTGGACCAGAATACATATGGCTCTGTATTTAAAATGAAACGAACCAGAACAAAGAAAAACGCGATGAATGAGTCGAACTGGGTCATCCCACAGATGCTAGGTCGGATCTCGGAAATTTCTAGCAGGCGGGCTACCATCTGCCCTAACAGGTCTTCCTGGTATTTTAATTGAACCATGATGTGTCTGAATTTAAAATGAAATGACTTCAAACAAAAACCCATGGTGATCCATGAATGGCCCATCCCAGAGTCGAACTGGGGCCTCCCGCGTAGGCTACTTGTGATGCGGAATTTCTATCGGGTGGGCTACCATCTGCCCTAACAGGTCCTTTTGGTGTAAATTGAACTCGAATATAGGGCTTTGAACAAAGTTCCTGGTTCCTTTAGTTAAACCAGGTCTCACAGCCTCAACTGTCTGACCCCCTCGATCACAAGCCGATCCAGGCCTCTGATTGGCTGGAAGAGGTCCATTTACGGCCTCCTATTGGCTTCATCTTTCATCACAATGGGATTTCCACGCTGTTTTCCCACCCCACTCGGGTCCAACCGGCTCGGCTTTTGCCGAAATTTATCGTGGCGATTTGTCTGCCCGTATTTGGATCTCCAGTCGTCAACTTCGATGCATCGCCACTCCTCCTCTGACCACCACGCTTGCTCAAAATCCGCCTGGCCTGCACTTACCTGCTCTCGGTCCACTTCGGCCACCTAAATTGAGTCCTTCGCAACACTTTCCTGGCAATTTCCTGGTGCTTCCCGGCCGTGTCGGCCGTGGTGGTTTTTCGGGAACACCGATTCTTTTCTGATCTCTAGGATTTGCCAGGGGGTTCCTGCAAGATTCTCGTCGTCATGCCTCAGTCGGCACCCGCTGATGGAACTTGGCCCCTCAAATATGTCAGGCATCCCCTCTTCTCCGCAGCTTCCTCCGTTGAACGCGTTCCGCTGCTGGCGCTGTCCAGAATTAACTTCAAGAACCACGACACAGAAAAAATCTGGGCAAAACACCAAGCGTCGATCTCGCGTCGATGGTTGAATAGTGTTTAGGGTGACACCTATTACAAAATTAATTGTGTCGGCGTCGGCGCCTTTCTGTATCGGCAACCACGACGATATGAGGCAAGCTCGATGGTTTCATGCTCTTGTGCCGCATCAGCTGACCCTCGGCGGCAGGGCATCACCCCTCTCATTTTCCCTCTAGTTGCACACCCTAGACGAACCTCTATCTGCGTCAGCAGCCAGGGAACAGTCCTTTGCCCTGGTAGATGGGCTCATTCATTCGCCAAACTCCTTAACCCTGTTGTTCAACTTCGATCGCTCACCGCCGACTGGAACTTGGCTCTGCGCTGCATTTCACGGCGCCCGAGGGACACGCGTTTCGCGGTTGATGCTGGACAAAAATAGGGCCAATGTCTTTGGTTGGCTGATCCACCTTGATCCGTACAGATCCTCCCTGATGCGGCTGCTGATCCGTACAGATTAGCCGATCAGCTGCGAAAGGCCAGGAGGCGCTGCCCCACGTTTCCGAGCGTTAACTTCTAGATCTAACGGTAGGTGGTTCGATAACCTCATAATCAGTTCTGACAGTCAGATAGTTCACAACCGCAATTTCCAAGCTATTGCCGCGCGTTGTCTCAAATGCACCTTCGCCTTCGTCCGCGATCTTACGGAGAGCGCGATCGCAAGATGCACACCCGCCATCCGCTCCGCTCTCCTCTTTTGACTGCACGACCCTAGGGGGATCTAAGACCTCACAGCCTATAGTTTTCTATAAAGGAGCGGCGCCCCACCAAGCCACCGTACTTTCATTCTCCAGTCTTCAATCACCCCACCTCCCCCCGCAGTCTTTTCCAGCGCGAATCATACGACACACCGGAGGCGCGAGCTCTGTAGCGGCCTCACGCTCGAGACTTACTACCCTGCGAGCACCTATGAGGTAAAGATCTTGAACACAAATGATGAGGCCATTCAACTTACATCCTCGCCAGACATTCGGCGAAGGCATTGATCACCCGCTCCGCAATCGCACAGAGATGAGCCTCCTGGAGTCGGTGGCCGCGTTCCTCCAGGACAAGCTCCGCCTCAAAACCGAGAACACCGTATTCCACGCTGGGTTTTCCGGTGCCCATGCCCGACATACCTACGCTAAGCAGTCTCACGTCCGTCCGCCATGGTATCCATCGCGTCTATCGTCTGAACGTTACATGGGTTTCTGTTTTAGGAAAGGATATTTTTCGCAAACGATGTGGCCAACGTGGCGTTCAACGGGGCGGACAAGGTAGTCGCATTTGGCTCCTCATTTGTTAATCACTGCGGGGGTTCCTGCATCTTTCAAACCCAAAAAAAACTTTGAAAGATGTCTACCATTTTCGTTAATTTTTTGGGGCTCAGGAAAAAAGGTCAAATGTTTTCTTCATTTTACCCTGTTGGTAGAAGATCTTCTGAGTAATAAAGCAGTTTTGTAGAATTTCTTCTGGTCAAGAATTAGTTCTATTTGTACTACCAAAGACTGATTGAACAATGAGCCCCATTGTCCATCCAGCCTTTCATGCGCCAATAATAATTTATTTGCGACACCAAGAAACAAACCTCATTTCAATCACCCTTTGGCCATATTTTTACCACACTGGCAAAGGGGAGAAAACAATCTTGTATTTTCATCTTATCCTTGTCACACTCCCTAAATTTGGTGAAACAGGTAGACAGACACCTTTGAACCTCATTTTTGGGCCACAAAGATGTGTGGATCCCCGCAGTGAATCCCGGTAAGCGCTTCTGCCGCTCACATTCAAATTAATGTTCGCATGGCTCAAATTTGCTCAGCGTCCATTGCATCCTCCACTCCTTCTATATTATTCGATGATGCCCGCGCAACTGCTGAGGAGCACCTTGGCGGGTCTCACGACGGATTGCCTACCGCAGAACTCAAGTACTTCGCTGAAGGGATAGCTCCGCAGCCCTCGTGTCGGAAAATCCAAAATTAGGTGACCAGGCAATATATGGCCAAATATTGCCTGATCAGCCCGTCAGGCCACTGGGGTGGACATAAGGTTCGAAAGTGACCAATAACTGTCTATCAGCCTGATAACCCTGACAGGGCCTGATTGGTCTGACCACCCCATATCGCACATTATAAGGACTAGCCCAGAAAATAGAAAAACCAGTAGTGACTACTAGGATTTCTAGCAGTCACTAACATTCGGTCCTTCCACTTCCCAGAAATCTAATGAAGTTAGTCAATTGAATTAGAATTGTGAACTCACCGGGATTCGAACGGGTGACCTAAGGTTGAGATTTAAAAAGCTGGGGCGTCAACATAACCACTAGGCTAAAGGAAAGTTAACATGTACAAAATGTGGTTCATTACATACCCATCCTCAGATGCCTTACATCGTCTGATACCCCCTGATGACCGAATATCACCTCTGGTATCCAGATACTACATGTAGCTCCTACCGTCGCACATTAACAATGAAATTCTGTTTGCATTTCAAAGCAACAGTTACACATCACGGTTGAAATTCCGCCGCAGATCAGCCCAAATAGGGTGATTTGATCGCGGCAGGTCTTCGGCATATTCGAACTCCGCACCCAACCACACACCGCTGGTCAGCCTTCCTCTCCTCCCCCCCCACCACTGTTAAACATCAAGTACTTGCCACACCCGCCGAACGTGGCATGGAGCCGTCGCCATTGCCGCCATTCACTCGCTCGATGCCGCACTTTCTCTTCCACCAACATCCCACAACGAAGGAAGCTTGTCTGCAACCTAGTACAGACATTGGTTTCCAGTTACATTGGGCTCTCAGTGTCTCTTTCGGAGCCAGTCCAGTGGCGAGACGTCTCTTCCACTCTTTTTTTCCCTTTCTCGCTCATGTTGTGGTAGATACTATGGACGCGGACATGTTTTTACGCTGCAACAGTTAATATAATATTTATTTGTGTAAACAGGAGCATTCTGAGGACGGCCTGAGCAGGCCATATCCAGCCTGGTACAGCCTGATAGGTCCCTCACCGAACCTGATAGGTCCTGATACGTCCGTCAGGCACTATAAGGCAAATTGGGATTTTCCGACACGTGCACGCATTCCAAGTACGGGATGAGGCTGCGGGGACCTGGTACGAGGCGCTCATCGATGCACACGACGGCAAGCTGCTCTCGGTCGTCGATTATGTCTCCAAGGCTTCCGTGCGTAGCACCGCTGCCTCTTGATTCTTTTCCCCCCATTGTGCTGATGCCTGCAACGAGTCCGCGCCATCTTCGTCACTTCGGTACTTCACTTAGCGTTGCGAAACTTTGTGAGTTTGATCGGATTCTGTGAAAGCTCGTGAGTTCAGCTAGATAGTTACGAACATTCTCATTTTGATGCCAACATTCTGTATTCACATGCAACCCATTTCGAGCAGTTAAGGCAAGCGCACCTAACTGCGGGTATCCACCGGTTAGAGTTCAGGTTAGAGGTTAGGGGTTCGGGGTTCGGGTTAGAGGTTCGGGTTAGAGTGTTAGGGTTTAGGGATAGAATTAGTGTACTAACCTGAAGTGCCCCGGTTCGGGGGACCCCCGAGCGCAGCGAGGGAAGGGAGGGGCATTGAATGGTTGGTCCTGGTTGGTCCTCTTCACGCAAATGAAGGAAAATACATTGTGAAGGCTTATTAGTCGAAGTGACGAGCTTTCACACATTCCCATCAAAGTCACGAACTTTCTCATTTCTAAGCGAAAGTAACGAAGTGACGAAGGTGGGTATGACTCGCCTGCAACCGCAGTATCGCGTGATACCCATTAAGAAGCAGTCAGTTCCGGACGGCTTCGAGACACTCCGTGATCCCAGCGACCCTGCCGCCTCCCCGCGCGGATGGCACTCCACGCCCTTCGGCGACTCCACAACCACATCGTATGCAGTCCTTCCCTCCCCCCTTTCATCCAACCATGATCCATATGATGTCTGACCGTCGCCCCGCAGCGGCAACAACGCAGTGTCCTACAAGGGCGGCCCTAAGCTCGGCGTCGCCCGGCAGTCCGCCCCAGGACGCGTCCAAGAAGCCTATTGTGCCGGCCAACGTCGCTGCGGCGATCGTGAACAATTTTTATATCATCACTATTGTGCATGACATTGCCTATCGGTATGTCCTTCTCTGCTTCCATCTTTATTAAAGTCATCTTTTCCGTATCTTTCTTCCTCGCTATTGTTTTCCTTCCAGTCCATTATTTCCACTTTCATCGTTATGTTCCTCTGGAATTCAACCAAGGTACGCATTCCCCTTCTTGCTCATTGAATTTTAACCACCATTTTCCCGTGCACAGCCGCGACGCGACGGCGCGTTCGAGAAAGACGTAGTTGTACACGAGATCATGCACGGTATCACGAACCGCCTGACGGGCAGCGGCACTGCCGAGTGCCTGCAGTCTCTCGAGGCGGACGGCATCGGCGAGCGGTAGTCCGACGCGCTCGCTGAGTAAGTGCGCTGTACAATTCACTTCCCACTCTTCCTCTCCTCCCCTCGCATCTGAAAACAAACTGACTACCGACACTATAGCAGCTGGACAGAGCAAAAGTCCGCAAAGGTCGTTGACTTCACGACAGGTGCTTACCTCGTCAACAACCCCGCGGGCATCCGCAGCTTTCCGTACTCGACCTCGAAGTGCGTTTTTGCATCCGCCGTGTCCGTGCGTTGTTGTATTTTCATCTTGGTTCACCGGATGCAGGAAGTCAATCCGGTGACATACACGGTTGTCCGTATTCTCGACGTGGTGCAGGGTGCGTTCCATTATTTCACCCTCTATAAACTTAAATCTAATCATTTTTTGCGTCACAGCCATCGGCGAAGTGTGGGCCAACATACTGCACAACGTGTACGCCGCGCTCGTGAATGCGCACGGGTGGTCCGCGCGCGCGTTCACGCACCCGAGGACCGTCATGGAAATGTCGTCTACCTGCACCTCATTATCGACGCGCTCCCGCTGCAGCCCTGCGAACCCACTTTGTACGTCGTCGTCCTTTTAGCCGATCTTTTCCAGCGGCACTAATGACCGCCTTATTCTCAGCCTGACGGCGCGCGACGCAATTATCCAGGCGGATCACAACCGCTATGGCGGGGCGAACAAATGCCTCCTCTGGACGGCGTTCGTGAGCCGTGGCGTCGGCGTCAAGGCGAAAACTCACAAAGACGACGCATCTGTGCCCGCCCACTGCTAATTTACAATCGGAAACCACTGACCAAATTTACATGACGCGAACGCTTAGATCGTTTGCTACCCATACGCACGCACACTCTCGCTCACTCTCTTTGTATAATTTAATTAATTAATTGTATACATCCGGATGTATTTGGCATTTTATACATAATCTAATATTGTCTCAACTTGCATTTCTCGCCCGTCTCCGCGTTGGCGTGAAGATGAATTTGATATCAGCCTTCATTTCCTTTTTCTCCTTGAACTCGGAGAATCAGCAGGAGGAGATATTTGAGAGGAAGGAATGTGTCATCCACAGGATGAGATGGCTTTTGGGTTCTCGGAATTTGATGGTGAGAATACTGATTAATCGGTGGTTGAATCATGTAAAATTCCTACATGAAGGCTCAGAAACTGCTGTATAAAAGCACGAGCAACTAACAGGCAGGAAGGTGGGGTAGCACTCATCTTGGAAGCGCTCGTTGGACTCAGGCCCCGTCACGATCAGCGACATTCTTTTCTTTCTTTCTTTCTTTCTTTCTTCTTCTTCTCTTCTCCTCCTTTTTTTTTCGGCTGGGGGGAAGAATTTGGAGAATCTTCCGTAGGAGATATTGAGAGGAGGGAATGTGACACTCACACGATGTGTGGGAGGTCGATTTTGGTACACACATGCGTGTCGCACAGGGTCCCTGTGCGACATCGCTTCGCGAGAATCAAGTTCTGCTTGATCGTACTTGTTTAATAATGCTGGAGGGAGATGGAACTGGGCTTTTTCGCACTTAGCTTTGAATCTGATTCTAGAATTAATTGCCTACTTAGTTGGTACTTCAACTTGGATTGCAATCGTGATCAATGGCATTCTTAGTCTCCCGGAGGCTGACAGATATTTATTAGATCAAAAGTTCAACTTATAGTGCAATATTTCAGAAGGGGTTTGTGGCTGTGCACCACTTATGATTCACCTCTCGGAGGTCAAATGATGTGTAGAGACCGAAGAAAAAAATTAAAAAGGCATCTATCAATACAACAGCAGCTCGGAGGAACCAGGTGTGCCCGGAGGGCGGTCCTATGAAATGATCGACCAATTAATTAGGCCGAAGGCCTAGAGTCAACTTTAGGTGAGTCCTCCCGCACAACTTTCTAATAAGCCGAACGGAGAACGGGAATACTTCCAGGTCTGTCTTCTTGACGGTGGAACTATATAATGAAATTGAATGATTGAATGGCGGGGACAACAAAATATTTATAGGATCCCGACTCAGTCTCTGGCAATTCGGTCTGCCACAATAGGTGCGGGGATTTCCCAGTAGTAAATGTCGCAAAAATCCGATTTGCCATATAGCCCAAGATAGCCCCATTCTGAACCTTATAGGCCAAGCCGGCAAGATTACAGGGGTTATAAGTACCTTATAAGTATCTATTTTCATTTATAAGCCCTGTAATCTTACCGGCTTGGCCTATAAGGTTCAGAATGGGGCTATCTTGGGCTATATGGCAAATCGGATTTTTGCGACATTAATAGTGCATGGACGATCGAATGGGAGACGAAAAAAAAAAAATCCAAGTGGAAGAAATGGAAATGACCTGTCCCAGAGTTGAACTGGGGACTCTCGCAGAAGCTCATTTTCGCCCTGGGCAAATTTTAGCGGGCGCATTACCAACTGTGCTAACAGGTCACCGTTAGCAACATGGGAATAGAAAAGGTTCTAAATGACACGTGGTTGATGTTTTCCGTGAATTTATTCCTTCAACCAGTTTAGACTCTACACAAAATTCCAAAAAGAAATCGGTACATATGGAGAAGTGCATTGACCTAAGCAGCTCCTTAATGTTCGATGTATAATGCTGCCTTGCCTGGCCACAAATTATAGTTCGTGATCGATGAAGGTACTTATTGTATTTTTAATGTACTACGAAAATATAGACGCATCGAAACACACGCCGAAAGATATTTATACGGATGTTCTCGGTTTCTTGCGTTGCGGCACTTCTCCGGAACCGTCCCCCTTGCGCTTAGCGTCCTCCTTGGGACGCTCCTCCGCGGCACGCTTCTCTGCGAACCTCCGACGCAAAGAATCATAAAGGTATTCGTTGAACCCGACGGATTATAGTCCGGTGGCCACCACCTTGATGATTCCATCCGGGAACATCTGTTTGATGAGTTGCATCGATCCTGGGGGAGTGGGAACCCCGACGGTCGCGTCTAGTATTTCTCTGTGAGACTGATTCGCGGATCAGAAGGTAAGAGTTGAAAAAGCGACCACGGCTCACAGTCCGTGCAGGTATCGGTATGCCCTTCGCATATAGGTGACGCAGATCGTGGCACTTGTAAGTGCCGACGTACACTATACAATCATTGAAATCCACGAAAACTTCCCGAGTGCCACCATGAAGACTTTCGAGGTCCGAGCCCTCTGTCCACGATTTCCGAAACTGATCGTATCGATGGCTGGGCCCAAACGCCAGATAATGAAAAGAGCCATCTTCAAGGTTCACCCAAACGGATCGCTTTGGAAGGTACAGCACATGATTGAAAAAGCTGCCAGTACCGTATAAAGTTACTCCTGTTTTCATGGATCGGCACGAATACTGACCTCTTCATGTTTGGATCCTAGAAGATATTGGTTCAACATTCATTTCGACGTCCGTATAGGGTACCGACTCACTTCAGCAAGATATGAATGCAGGTTTTTCGATTTATAACAAACGGGCTCCAATTTCTCGAAGGGTGGGCGGGCAGGCGATGATGGCAGTTTCTGCATGTATTCTCGATACAACCTTTGCGCTGCCTCGATCTAGCTTTAGGTGAAAAAATAATAATACTGCACATACTCGATACGATCGTACCTCCTGTTTATCTTCTACCGAAAGCACGGGGCGGGACCAAACTTCCGTGGACTGCCCAGAGTTCGCCTTCAGGGCCGAGCTTTGTCGCTCGAGTTCCTCCATCTGTGCCTCCATCGCCGAGCATTTCTGCGCCGGTGTTAATTAATAAACTTGACGACGGAGTGGGCAAACTCACCTCACGCAGCTGCTTCCTTTCTGTCTTGACCTTCTCATACCTGCTTCTCAATTTGCCAAGCGCCTGGAGTATGATTAGATCGAGCGCCTACAAAAAGGATCCAAGCGAGCTCACCTCGGTCAGCTCGTCCTATAAGAGAAATTGGGAATAGTAAATCAGTGTGCTTTGAGTGCAGGTGCAGACCACCTACTTCAACAGAACCGGTTGAGGCAGCCGCCGTTTGTAACTCTTCCACTGATTCCGTCAACTGCTCGCAGGTCTAGAGAATAATACATCAGTGTCAACGCACTCGTAGATGTTAGAATACTCGCCTCCTGCAACGCCACCTTCTCCTTCGTCACCTGCTTGTACTTTGCACGCAGGTCCACGATCTGGCCCAATATGTTTGGCAGGGACGTGGAGATGAATCACGAGTCACTCACGGCGTCGTTGTGCTTGGGGATATCGTTAGTAAATTGCTATCAAGGCATTTAGAAACTTACTGTTGCAGCGGCACTCATCACTTCGTTGACTTGAAGCTCAGCCTCAGCCAGCCTCTGTTCAAGATCATCCTTTTGTGCCGACAGTTCGTCGTATTCCTGAAAAGGAGCTGAGATGAATGCCTTCGAAAGTACTTACAATAAGATAACGAACATTCTGTAAATCGGCCCGCACGGTCTTGTGCTTAAGCAGCCGCTCCTTCGTTTTCGCGAGCGTCTGTGAAAGTTAGCGTTGACTAACTATATTCAAGATCGATCCAACGCACAGCGGTAGCTTTTGCACTCTACGACGCGAAAACGCCAGGTCAGATCACAAAAATCAATATCCTGGAATCACTCACCGCGCTCGTGGCACCCAACACGTCCGCATTCAGGCTCTCTACTTCCTCCCTGAGCGAAGTAACATCGAGTGTAAGCTGGTCGTATGTCTAATCACATCGTGAATTACTTTGAATGATGTTGATTGACGAGGACTTACCATTTGAAGTTCCTGCTTTCCCGTCTTCGCATTCTCGTATTTTTGTCGCAGATTGGTCAAGGCCTTGGGAGTTGGTGAGGATGAGAGGTGAGACGACACAGGGTGTTCTCACAGAATCAGATTTTAAAGCCTCTGCCTTGGCCAGTTCGAGCGCCTGGCGCAGCTCAAGACAAACACAAAGTTGAACGAAAAACCTATACGCACGGCCGCAAGCTCAGTCGCTTCCTTCTGGTGGGACTCCGATCTCTGGCGAAGTACCACAGTCAGCTCAAAGTAAGCGCGGACATGGACGGGACGTACTGCCTTCAACTCGACGTTCTCCTGCTCGAGGTCTTTTACCATTGCCTCCAGACGTCGGCATTCCTTGGAATAAATTATCGCATGAGGTATAAGAGAGAGATAACGCGTACCTGTTCGGCATTAAGGGATGCGTCCGGGCCGCTCTGAGCGGCAGTATCTTCCAGCTGCAGCTTCTGAAGAAGTGGCCAAGTAAGTAGATGAAGCGCTGCTGAAAGATTCGTCTACCACTTCTGGCTCCTCCTCCTTCACCTTCGACTTGGAGGTGTCTTGATGCGCGACCAGTTCTTGACGCAGAAGCCCTTTTTCTTGCTCGAGGGTCTGGATGGTGCGCTTCGCCACCTCTACACTACTAATCATGTCTGTCTCAACTCGAGACTAGGGGTTCAAGATTCAACTGCCATTCAGTGAAGGCAGAACCAGTTTACCAGCCGATCTACTTCTTTCTCGAGCTCCGCGATTCGCACGCGCGATTCTTTGAAGGAATCAGAAAGTGATGTGAGAGCGAGCTCTGGATTCTGAATGATGGCGTCCATCTCTGGCGAACGCGTCCTGACACTTGAGATGGTGGTTGTCCAGAAAAGAGGATGTCACAATGATGTCACCCTGTCACCTTCTCTTTGACTTATATCGGCCGTTTTCGAAGAGTGGGCACGCCAGAAATTGAACTACGATGGTCCCATGGTGGTGTAAAAATTTCCGGCTGAAGGTGTGCCGTGTAGGGGATGGTCCCGATCCATGCAAAATGAAATCTGATGCAGCATTAGTATTAGTTCAAGTCCAGGTGATTTCAGCCATTGCGGCGCGTCCAGAATTTGAACCGCCGTTGCAGTGCCGTTATATACAGTACATTAAGAAATTTTGCCAAGGATTTAGATTATATCCCGCCTCTCTAGATCATACATTGTACGGTCCATCTGGGTCCGCTTTGCGTTTGGTCCCGCCGCCATTCAGTCTACGACGTCGCAGTGCGTTGTACAGCGAACGGTCAAACCCTATGCACTGCAGTCCCACGCATCCGACGAGGATGCTGCCGCCCGGATAGAAATGCTTGATCACCACGGCGGTGTCGACTGGTTTCATGGCGCCAAGGTGCGGAGTGTACATCACTTCCAGAGGAGACTTCCCCGGAGGAAGAGAGCGCAGTGAGACAATTTCCTAAATGCAGGAGATCTGACATACGACGACTTCCGGGGCCACAGTCCCGCCTGGGTGTAGATGTTCAAGATTGTGGCAGTTGTAGGTACCAACGTAGAGGATTGAGTCGTCCGCGATGAAAAGGTTGCCGGTGGTGCCGCGGAGACCAGAGAGTTCTGATCCTGCGATCCACAGACCAGCTGAATAGCTGTAATGATGCGTGGGCCCGAAGGCTAGTGCATGTACGGTGCGGGGATGACCACACCACGCGCTTCGGTACATATAGTGCGTGATTCACATATCTACAACAGCGTTAGTGGGACTTCATTCACGAGCTACTATGCGCAAGCCTTGAGTTCTGGGTCCTGGCAGCCCCAGTGAGTACTGCAGTCAGAAAATGAGGGCAGGGTAACGTACGGAAGCTAAATGTGCGTGCAACTTGACATCCGTTGTGCAGATCGGCTCCAGGAAATGGGAACATGGCGACCCGGGATTAACGAGGGGAAGCGCTCCATGAAATCCTCGCACCAGGCGCGAGCGACGGCGGTCTACAGTAGTTTAAGAGTGGAAATATATAATGTTCATGATAAAGAGTACCTGAATTGGTGGATTCTGCGACCGCAAACAGTTACACAAAGCTGCGAAGTTGATATTTCAAAATTGTACCTGCATCTGGGCCTGGATAGTTTCGTTAGCTGGGTTAACTGCCGAACACGATTTTCCAGCTCGTGTCGGTTCTGAGGCAGTAAGAGCATGAGTCCAGATAAATAGCTCACGGAGCGAAGCATACATTGTCCTGGAGTGTCAATTGGCCGGGCTGATTGAACGGTACGTAACTAAGGGGTACAACTTACCTCAGTCGAGCTGCTGGTAGAAATGTTTTCAGCGCTTTTTGTCATGAACTTGCAGAAATTTTACCTTTAGGCCTTCGTGTTTCTTGCCTCCGCGTCCTTGAGATCGAAAAACGCCTTGCCCAAATAGATCGTCATCGTCGCAAAGTAATTTCTATATTCAACGACAAACCCGCATGAGCTCGGCGTTGTTCGTCTCTAGGTCGTCGTAAGTCTTATCGAATATCAAATCAGTCATTCGGAAGGAAACGATGGACAGACCTGCTGCAGTTACTCGTACCCTTCCTGTAAATCACTGTCTGACTGCGCGAGCCAAGTCAGCGCTGATAACACATAAAGAATACACAAACCTCCTTCATCTCCTCTAGAGTGGACTGTAATGCTTGGTGGCGACCCTTCAGGCTTTCGTATGCTTCCGGTAATTTTGAAGACTGTTAACGGATCACTTAGTCTGAACGCTGAAACATGCGTGAAGTAGAATTACCGCGCGGTCTTCGCGAGGCGGGGGCTTCATAAATTCATTTAAACCGAACTTGATGAGTAGTGCGAAAGTTATGGACTAACCAGAGAGTTCTACTGGAGCATAATGAATCGCTGGGTGAGATCCTTATTATTGTTTGACATGTCGTCGTAGCTCTGTAACGATAGTAAGTAAATCGAGTCCACACTAGGCCACAGATGTCTTGATTGGCCTTTTGAAGCTGGATGGTGATATGCTTTTGCTCGCGATATTTTTTTATCGAGTTTTTCGAGCGCCTGAACAAATTTATCGGAATGAAGCGTCCACCTCATCGTCGATTGGAGTACCTGGGCACCTTTCTCTTGCTATTTTGCTAATAAGATTGTTTCAGACAGTAGTAGTATGCTCACGGATCTCGTAGTTTTGGCCAGGTATTGTTTCAGGACATTCATGGTGGTCGCTAGTGATTCGACTTATGTCGCGAACGCCGTAGATTTCTAGTGCCAATATGAACGAAGAATTCAGTCTTTCCGCCCTTATTCTTCGCCTTTCGCCTTCAAAGTACAATATTCTAATTGAAGTTCGGCGAATTCCTTCAGAAACTGAATGTTATAGTCTTCCAGTGAAAAGTAGAGGCGCGCTTACTTTATCTAATTTAGATTTCTGAAGTGTCAAATTCAGCGAGGGAAGGGCATATCATCGAAACTGTACTCACCGCGTTCGAGTCTGCAGAGCAATCTCTTCGCAGGCTCGGGCATTCGCAACAGACTCCGCCTGTGCCGCACTCAGATGTCCTAGAACTCACGCGCTTCAGTTCACGGTTGGCAATGATGACGGCGTCATAGTCATCTTGCAGCTCTGCCTCCGACTCGAAAGGCTAGAATAAGGATACAAAGAGAACGACATCATGGAAAGTTAACCTGCTCAGCCTCATATTTCTGGGCAGCAATTAACGACCATGGTTATATGCCATCAAGAACTACTTACAAGTTCCATGGCGGTGGCAACTTCCTCCGTCAAGGCCCTAACCTTGACTTCAAGACGACGGTTCTCCTCCACGAGTTCCTTCACGTTGCGCTCAAGCGCAGAACAGCGCTTTACCGATGAAGTGAATAAAATGGGGTGGTATTTGCAACCACTGCTCACGGGTTTCAAAGCGTCGCTGTGGCGCTGCACCTCGGTATACATGGCCAGCACTTCGCTCGGAATGGCCTTCCAGTTCGCGGGAGGCACTTCTGACGGACCCAGAACTTGACCTCCATGTCCCTAAAGAGATTAAGTGAATGTTGGCGCGATTTAATGCGAAATTTCACCGCTGCGTCTCCTGCTTCTCTTTCGCCGCTTCTGGAATCTGAAGGCCGTCGATCCGTTAGCGTAAAATAAGAATCTGGGAGCCAAGATCAGCGCGGATCGATTCCGCGCTACTCCTAGCCTCGGAAAGGGCCGCCTTCGATCTTTGCCGCTAGATTATGCCAGTTCGTACCTCAAGAAGAAACCCCAGGTCGGCTGTGCGCACCAAAGAGTCCAGGGTCAGTTCAAGAGTTACAACACGCGCAGGGGAGTTCGCGATCGCCTTAGAAAGCTTTTGTAGGGCGAATTCCGGGTCCATGGCTATCGCATTGGCGTGAGGTGGATGCAGAGGAAGGAAGAGATTTGTCACGCTGTCATTGATCACGGTCACCTGACCTTTGAGACAATTAACGTGATCCTACGTCGGAAGCTATGGTTGTGGCACTTCAAACCCAAAGAAGCTAAAAGTTCAAATTGCTCAGCGCCACAGGAAACGGCGGCCGCTTTGACAGGTGCGCTTGTTTTAAATCCCGGATACACTTCTGACAAGAATGGGGATTGGTTGAGGATAGTGTCCATATTAGGTCACCAAATCCGTGTTGCTATCTTATTTCGGTTCAGTTCCTTAATGCGCCTTAGATTATTTAAAGATCAAAGCACATAAAACTAGACCGCTGAGTGGCGAGGTCACCTACCCACGAAGTTCCCTCCTGGAACCACACATATGACTAAGAGCCATTCAAAAGTCGGGAAAAATATCACTCATCCCTGCCTATGTGCGTCATTTCGTTTTCTAAAGTGTCAGAACTCCATATATAAGCAGATATCCGCAATATTGATGATGCCCTGAAAGTCCTGGAAGCCGTGCGGTCGAACGTATTGCCGCTCATCAGGCACCGATTGTGCGCGCATGAACGCGCACAATTAAAGAGCGGAAATGTGTTCGTATGGGAGGAATCGTCGAGGGATTGTCCCGAGGGCAGCTTGGTGCGCTGGACGGAAGGGAGAAAATGGTGAGTGATGGTCTTGAATCTCCCCGAGGGTTGCTGTGCCTGAATGTGGCTTCTCATACTACGAGTCATAGGTCACAGAGTCGGTTCCGTCGCGATTGCTTTATCTACAGGGAGAAATTGAGTTTTGTGGGCAAAACAAAATCCCAACGGTTAGACTTCACATGCTACAGGAATTGAAATACAGACTAACGGCTCGCCACAGGTGCCTTATCCGATCTTCAAGTAGCTGTACTTCTGATAAATACAAGGAGCATGTCCATTGTCAAGATCTGTAAATGCGCGGAAGGCGCAATACTGTACAGGATAAGCAAAAGTATGAAAAGTAAGTAATGAACTCACCCTCAGTCTCCTGCTATGTGGGATCAAAGACTGAGGGTAAAAGACGAGGGCATAGGGTTTATATACATATCTACTGCTGTATCAATCTGACATCTGTCAAAGTCTATTATGGGCCAGAGGCCAGGGCGCTCTGTGGAATAGTTTATTTCCTGACACCCCCACTCGACCCAGGCCGTAGTCCCATTGAAAGACAGAACTTCAAGTGCTTGTCATGGGGAAGAGCTTTGGTGAAGATGTCTGCCACCATATCCTCTGTTGGATACCAGAGCACTATGCATTCTCCATGCCTCACCAAGTCATCTCGCACAAAGTGGTACTTGCGCTGTATATGCTGAGTTCGTGCACGATATTGTGGGTCCTGAGATAGTATGATGGCAGCTCGATTGTCACATCGCAGTTCAGTGGGATCCTTCTGTGGCTGTCCGAGCTCTTCGAAGAAGGATCGAAGCCATGCCAGGTGCTGTCCTGCATTTGCAAGCCCAATGTACTCGCTTTCAGTTGATGATAAAGCAACCATGGATTGTCTTCGGCTTGACCAACCAATAGCTCCACGATTTGCAATAAAGACATAGCCTGATGTGGAACGAGAAGTGTCTTTGTCTCCATTCCAGTTTGCATCGCTGTAGCCATAAAAAGTCAAGTCCATCCCAAGATCAGCTCCATCAAAATGCAGTGACCAATCTCGTGTTCCTTTGAGATAACGAAGAAGTCGCTTTGCAGCAGCCCAGTGAATCTGTTTTGGATTTGAACTGAAACGTCCAAGGACTCCCACAGTGTGTGAGATATCAGGACGGGTTCCAAGCATTGCGTACATTGAAGATCCAACAATGCTTTGATATGAGACAACAGGACCTCCTTCAACAAGAGCCATTTGATGTATGGTCTCGTCGTTTTCAGGGTCAATAGCACTGAGATCAGTACCGGTTGCCATTGGAGTGAATACAGGTTTGCAATCAGTCATGCTATAGCGAGCAAGAACTTTGTCAATGTATTGACGCTGATTTAGTGCAATTGTGCGCTTTTTGCGGTCACGGACAACTTCAATTCCGAGCAGATATTTAGCTGGGCCCAGGTCTCGCATTTTGAAGCTGGAAGAGAGTAGGCTTTTGACTTTCTGAGAGAACTCTTTTGTGGTGGCAGCAATGAGAAGATCATCGACATAAACAACCACAAAACATGTCTGTTTCCCATCTTTGTAGACATAAACACAGGTTTCTGAGTTCAGCCGATGGAAGCCAAGCTTCAGGAGTTTTGAATCCAAGGTTCGGTTCCAAGTTCTCCCTGCCTGCTTAAGACCATATAAAGATCGCTTCAAGCGCCAGCAATGGCCATCTGGAATCTCAACACAGTTCGGAGGCATCATATAGATTTCCTCCTGAAGTTCACCATTGAGATACGCTGTGGAGACATCCATTTGGTCAAGCTCTAGATTATGCTTTGCAGCAAGAGCACAAATGATGCGAACAGACTCCAAATTTGCAGTGGGAGCGAAAACCTCCTTGTAGTCAATGCCTTCTTTTTGTGTATCCCCTCGGGCAACAATGCGGACTTTAAATCGTGCTGGCCGACCATTTTCGTCCCGTTTGACCTTTGGCACAACTTTGGACTTGATTGGCCTAACACCTTCAGGAATTGGAACAACATCGTAAACATCGTTCTCCTGGAAGGCAGCAAGTTCCTCATTGAGCCCTGCAGTCCACTCATC